>JACCIA010000018.1:2335000-2443070 GCA_018906985.1 Apocrypta bakeri | reverse complement strand
CACCTTAAGTTGCATCGTACGGAGTACAACTTCCAGGGTAAGGTTAAACACGTCCGGGCTTAACGGGCAACCCTGTCTGACCCCCGACTCGATGAGGATAGGGTCGGTGAAACCCTCCGCGGTGCGGACGCGGGTGGTCATGCCGCTGTAGAGCGAGGAGATGATGTTTCTCGCTCTACTAGGCAGGCCGTGACCCTCGAGCGCGCGGTGGATAGAGGAGTGGGGTACAGATGTAAACGCACTGGCTAAGTCTAGCCAGGCGACCACCAACTCCTTATCCCCGTTTGTTGCCTCTCTGATGGCCTCCTGCAGCACGAAGTTATGCTCGTAACAGCCTTCGTACTCCAGGAAGCCTTTCTGGGAGGCACTGTAGCGCTCGTTGGCCACGGCCCATCTCTTCACGCGGTCGGCCAGGATCGCGGCGAATAACTTGGGGACCGTATCCCCTAGGGAGATAGGTCTCCAGTTGCTGATGTTAAGGGCGTCGCCCTTCTTGTATATGAGAGTCGTATTTGACTCTCCCCACAAGGAGGGCGTCGCCTCAATGCGCCAAATGGTGTTATATAGCGCAGTGAGTAGGTGGGCCCCTGGATCGGCCTTGACGAGGTCCCTGTAGGTGATCCCGTCGGGTCCAGGAGAGGTGTTACTCCTCCCCTTTAGCCTACGGGATACCTCCTCCCTAGTGATAGGGGCACAGAGAACCTCGTTACTCACTGCGCTGGGCTCTTCCCTTCCGAACACGTCGGGCCAAGATCCCTCGCCATCTCGGCGGGCAGCCAGCTCCACAAAGTGGGCTGTGATGGTGTTCTTCGGGATCTGACAGAGTGTATTCGACTCTGCCAGAACCCGTTGGACTGCCCGCTTCTTGATGTTCTATAGAGGCGTTGGAGGGATTTGGCCTGTTGTATTCGGTCGGGGGCCGGCGCATTGGCAACTATTCGCCGCGATTCTGGCCGAACCGGTCGAGCGACTGGCCGTCTCTCGGTCGATCGGGCCAGGAACTGCATGATCTGAGGTAATTCCTCGTTCAGCTGTTCCTGGCTGGTCACCGACTCGAGGATCCCAATGAGACGTCGTTGTTCTGACGTGGGGGATCGACGAGCGGGAAGTCGACCGGGAGGCCGGCGGTGGCTCGACCGTCGTGGTGGTAGCGGCATGACCAGCCGCGTCCGCAAGATGTTGTGGCGGACGGGTGGCCTCGGCTGTGGTGGTGTTCGCCGAGGCGGCAGCGGGCTCAGCTGTGGTGGTGGGCGCTGAGCCGGTGGAGGGTCCAGCTGTGGTGGCGGTCGCTGGACCGGCAGCCTGGGTGGTCGTAGGCTGCGTCGGGGGCCGGCCAAGGTGTTGTGGGCCGGGCTGGTCGTCGAGGTGTTGGTTGACGACCTGGCCGTCTGGTTGTTGAGTGACGGCCTGGCGATGGCTGCGGACGTCGAGGAGGACGGCTCCTGCTGGAGTGTCGCCCTCTCCGGCTTGGGTGGGGGGAACCCTCGGGTGAACGAAAGATATCGTCGTCCGAGGACCTCCCCCGGCGCTCCACTTCTGGGGGTATGAGCGCCCTGGGGGGCTCCAGAAGTGTCGGTGCCGGGCCGATGTTGTGCCCGCCCGGAGGAGATGCAACCGCGTTGCGACGCGAACGCCGAACGGGTGCGGCAACACCCAGCTCTCGCCGGATGTTGGCTCTCCTCTCCGTCGTCGCCCTGCTGTACGGGGCGGACGAGATGTTGGGGACGCAGCTGGAGCAGTGTTGCGTCACGACTTTCCGAGGATAAGCTTTACCCTCGGGAGCCATGAAGCCGCACTGCCAGCATCGTATAAGATGTTCATACCTGGGTGGTGAGCCTTTGCATGACGGCAAAGGTTCTCCACCCGCGTCTTCCCGCGATACTCTCCACGCCCACACAGAGGGGGCAGCTGATGGTCTCGTCATCGCTCTGTGGGAGGAGTATTACGATGGAGTCCTCCTCCCTGATCGCCTTTACGGGTGGGTGGCGATGGTCATGTTTTAAGTAACAAATAACAGATAACACTTAAACACTTACCTCCTCGGGCACTTTATTCAATGCCCAAGACAAGATAGAGGCGCGAGCGACCTCCTCACTCGGCTATGCCGACACAGGAGAAATCCTCGCGCATGTCAAGTCTTGAGCGGCACATGATCTACACTTTGATCAAAGCCAATAAGGCCGAGAAGCGATCCTTGAAATATTTTGCGGAAGCACATTCTGGATCCATAGTGGTAAAATTGTCGACCTACGATTTTCGCAAGTGTTTGGGCACAGATCCAAGTCAATGGTGGAGACACTCGAACTTCCGGAGCCAAGTTGTCCTTTCGCCGAAGGATTACGATGCACAAATGGAAGTGAGGAAATTACAGATGGCATTGAAGAAAGTGCAGTCCCGTCTACCAGGCAACACGATAACAACTCCGAAAAAATATTAAAGCCATTGGAAATTTTCATAAAATCTATACTTTGCGTTCCTCTACAAAATATTCTTTACACAGGTTTTTGGATAAACTCAAATTATCGGTATTTACCTCATAATAATCCACTTTTAGATACTATAATGCATAATATATCTCAGGAGATAACAGATATGTCTATATACGATATATTTTTATATTCACGTAATATTAGTCCAGAAAAAATTAATATATACTGCTAATTGGAATGAAGTAAGAAAAACATATTTACTATTGAAGAGTCTATTAATGTTATAGAAAAACTATTAATATATCAATGTGATATTCAGAGATTTTTAAAAGATTTATATAATATTATTGAAAAAAAGATTCCGAAAATGAATTGTTTATATGTAGTATCACCGCCTAATGCAGGGAAAAATTATTTTTTTGATATGGTCTTACATTCATTAATTAATTTTGGTCAAATTGGAAATTTTAATAAATTTGTATCTTTTCCATTACAAGAAGCAGTAAATAAACGAATTTTATTATGGAATGAACCAAACTATGAACCTGGCGCACAAGAAACGTTAAAAATGTTATTTGGAGGTGATACTTGCTCAGGAGTTAATTGTTTATCCTGGATTTTTTCTATGCCCGATATATCTCGAGAGACCCACCGTCAAATAGCCGCCATTGACACTAGTGTCAGTAGAAAAGTACCGGAATCGGCATTTGCGTATTACACCGCGGTCCTTAGTTACGCTAGATTGTTAAAAATATTGAAGACGTCTAGTAGGCGAATCTCATTGGAAGAAGAGGCATTCATGGACCTGGTTTATTCAGGTAACTACAATCCACCAGAATCTGTAGCCTATTACCTTAAAGGCTTGGGGAATTGTAAGCTTCAAAACCAAAGAGAGCTGAGGTTCAGAGCAAGGACTAGACCAGCTATAGCGTCAGAAGACGGCAGCATTGGATGGTTCGGCCGTGTGACCGAACATACACATTATCTTTACGCAAGTTATCCATGCTTAGCTGTATATGTAAAACGGATACAGAATGATTTCAATTACACTCAGGACAGGCGACTAGATCCTGCCTGGAATCTGCCTGAGGATATTGCTCCGCTCGAAGAAGAAGCCGGTTTGCCAACTGCAAATCTGTTAGGATATGCGCGTTCCCAAGCGCTCTCACCCGCCCAAGTACAATGGCTTCGTAATGCGGGATTTAATGATGACTTCGAATTTGAGAGTGAGCATGACACCATTCCGTACATCGCTACGCTAATGAATGCAGTGCAACAGGAAATTGACTGCGCACGTATGAAGACGAGTCCATTGGTTACTGAGAGCGAAGGCTCGATAGCTCAGACTGTGGTTACTCAGGTTCCACATGTCCCAGAGATATAAAAATAATCATAATTTTTTTTAAAAATTATGATTATTTTTAAAAATGAATATATTATGTTTGAATTACTTAAGTGAGCCGTTCCTTGCGGTAATGCAATGCAAGGTCGACTCGCGGAGAGGTCGGAGCAAGCCCCGGACACCTCGCCATTTTCCAAAAATCAGTTCGATATTCTGGGTCCTCAATGAGGACCGTATCAGATATCAAGCTGATAAGAACAGAGGAAGGATTTTTGCAAAAAAACATAAACTACCCCTAAAACGGGGTAAGAACATGGCGCTTGGCCTACTGACCATGCTTATTTTAGGTATTATGACCTCTGCTCTTATCAGTGGACAATACAAATAATTTAAAACAAAAGGACTTCACGCACAGGGACTATACGCGAACAGAGAATACACAAATGACTAGTGTTGATAAAAAGGCTCAGACACTAGCCATCACATCACTGATAAGGACAGGACAAAAGGATGCTGGAGAGTAATAAATTAAACAGTTAAATAGGAAAGGAGTGGGAAAGGGTATCACGTGGACAGGACATCACACGCGCAAACATAGAAATTAAAATTATAAAAAGAAAAAATAAAATAAAAGCGAGCGGAATTAGTATTGGGGGCCAAGGATGTTAGTGGCCCCCGCGATCGTACTGCCTGATACCCGAAACGTGTTCCACGTAGATGTCACGGGACCATCTGATGGTATCGCTCACCATGAGCCTCCTCATCAGCGTCGCATAATAGCGACTGATGTTGAGGAGGCTCAGGACCCTCTCATTTCGAGGGTCCCACGCGCCCAAGGCGCCCACGATGAAGGCCTCCACCGTGACGTCGTACCCCTTGCCCGCGAGCTGCCTAGCCAGAGGTGTATATTTGGCTATCTTAGCATCGCGGGCAGAGTCGAGAGCTGCAAAGCGGTTCTCGAAGGGTACAGTGACGTCGACGATGGTGACGCGGCGGTTGACATCGTCGCGAACGACGATGTCAGGTCTTAATGCCGCGTCAGGCCCGTGGACTCCCTGGACGGTCTGGTTCACGGTGATGGTCCCGTGACATCTACTTGCTGCTTTCACCAGCCTATCCTGGATGTTGTTGTGCCGTAGTTGTCTCGCCGCCGAGTGCGGGCCGCAATGTCCGAGGACATGCGGGAGAGTCTCCAGGCCTTCCCCGCATCTGCGACATCTCTTGTCCGTCCCTCTTTGCCAACGCTTACAAGCATTGAGAGGGAGGACGTCGAGACGGGCGCGATGGATGAAGCGCCAGTCGCAGAAGCGGGTGAAGCTACCGTTACGGAGGAAGTGGTTCGAGGAACCACTCTTCCTGGTAGCTTCGAAGACCTTGCCTTGATCTTTTTTGGCAAGGAGACTCTCCGCGTAAAAGATGTTCAGGCGGCTCCGCAATCTCGAGACCAGTTGTTGCTTGGTCTGCGGCGAGACAAGGGTCCTGGGATCGTTACGATCACCACAGGCTACCCGCAGGACTTCCTCATCCTGACACCAGATCCAGCGCAACCCGAGTTTGGTCTTCAATCTCAGGGTCGCGCTGCGGACTTTCGACCAGAAAGATGTTCTTCCGGTCGACGGGGGCAGATCAAGGTCTCCAGAGAGGTAACGGGCGACATCGATGTTCGACGCCCGTTTACGTAACCTCTTGGAGACTGTCTTCCTCAGGATGGACTCAGCTACGCCGCTCACGGTCTTGTCGCTCGAGTACAACATCTTGTACCCATGAGCGACCGTGAGCAGGTCGTAGAGGTCCGCGAGTGGGAGCAGCCCGCCACCTCCTTGAGATGGGGGGAGATAAGCTAGCTCCGCACTCGCCCTCTGAGGAAGACCGAGCCAGTTCTTAGCGGCTCGCTTGATGTTCCGATCTGCCTCCGTTAAAAGTCCCTTCTCGATACTGGCCCCCTGCATGGCGAAGTCTAGCCGGGGCAACAAAAAGGTGCCCACGGCGTCGAGCTTCTGCCAGGGAGCCAGCAGAGATCGATCGATGGTGTGTGTGTCAGCTATGAGGCCCCGAAGGGTGTTGGTGGGGTCCTGCTTAATTTGGTAGCCTGTGGGAATGCCTAGGTGTTCATAGGCATCACCAGGGCCCAAGGCACGGATAGGCGACCCCTGAACGGAGAACTCGGTAGGTCTGACGTCCTCTCTTCCCGCGATGTGCAGTGACGCGCACTTTGCAGGATTGAAGGAGAGGCCGACAGACCTAGCGCCCCGTTCAGCTGCCATAAGCAGTCTCCTCATCGCCGCCGGGGAGTCAGCCAGGATTGCCACGTCGTCAGCGTACGCCAAGTTGGAGATGCGTACGCCTCCGATCGTGTAACCTTCCCCCGTAAGTTGCATCGTACGGAGTACAACTTCCAGGGTAAGGTTAAACACGTCCGGGCTTAACGGGCAACCCTGTCTGACCCCCGACTCGATGAGGATAGGGTCGGTGAAACCCTCCGCGGTGCGGACGCGGGTGGTCATGCCGCTGTAGAGCGAGGAGATGACGTTTCTCGCTCTACTAGGCAGGCCGTGACCCTCAAGCGCGCGGTGGATAGAGGAGTGGGGGACCGAAGTAAACGCACTGGCTAAGTCTAGCCAGGCGACCACCAACTCCTTATCACCGTTTGTTGCCTCTCTGATGGCCTCCTGTAGTACGAAGTTATGCTCGTAACAGCCTTCGTACTCCAGGAAGCCTTTCTGGGAGGCACTGTAGCGCTTGTTGGCCACGGCCCATTTCTTCACGCGGTCGGCCAGGATCGCGGCGAATAACTTGGGGACCGTATCCCCTAGGGAGATAGGCCTCCAGTTGCTGATGTTAAGGGCGTCGCCCTTCTTGTATATGAGGGTCGTATTTGACTCTCCCCACAAGGAGGGCGTCGCCTCGATGCGCCATATGGTGTTAAACAGCGCAGTGAGCAGGTGGGCCCCTGGATCGGCCTTGACGAGGTCCCTGTAGGTAATCCCGTCGGGTCCAGGAGAGGTGTTACTCCTCCCCTTTAACCGACGAAATACCTCCTCCCTAGTGATAGGGGCACAGAGGACCTCGTCGCTCACTGCACTGGGCTCTTCCCTCCCGAACACGTCGGGCCAAGATCTCTCGCCATCTCGGCGGGCAGCCAGCTCCACAAAGTGGGCTTGGATGGTGTTTTTGGGGATCTGACAGAGTGTATTCGACTCTGCCAGAACCCTCTGGACTGCCCGCTTCTTTGATCTTCGGTAGAGGCGTTGGAGAGACTTGGCCTGCTGAATTCGGTCGGGGGCCGGCGCATCGGCAACTATTCGCCGCGGTTCTGGCCGAGCTGGTCGAGCGACTGGCCGTCTCTCGGTCGATCGGGCCAGGAACTGCATGATCTGAGGTAATTCCTCGTTCAGCTGTTCCTGGTTAGTCACCAGCTCGAGGACCCCTATGAGACGTCGTTGGTCTGACGTCGGGGTTCGTCGAGTGGGAAGTCGACCGGGAGGCGGCGGTGGCTCGACCGTCGTGATGGTAGCGGCATGACCAGCCGCGTCCGCAAGATGTTGTGGCGGAGGGGTGGCCTCGGCTAGTGGTGGATGTTCGCCGAGGCGGCAGCGGGCTCAGCTGTGGTGGTGGGCGCTGAGCCGGTGGAGGGTCCAGCTGTGGTGGCGGTCGCTGGACCGGCAGCCTGGGTGGTCGTAGGCTGCGTCGGGGGCCCGGCCAAGGTGTTGTGGGCCGGGCTGGTCGTCGAGGTGTTGGTTGACGACCGGGCCGTCGAGTTGTTGTGTGACGGCCTGGCAGAAACTGCTGACGTCGAGGAGGACGGCTCCAACTGGAGTGTCGCCCTCTCCGGGCTTGGGTGGGGGGAACCCTCGGGTGAACGAAAAATATCGTCGTCCGAGGACTCCCCCGGCGCCTCCACTTCTGGGGTTATGAGCGCCCTGGGGGGCTCCAGAAGTGTCGGTGCCGGGCCGATGTTGTGCCCGCCCGGAGGAGATGCAACCGCGTTGCGACGCGAGCGCCGAACGGGTGCGGCAACACCCAGCTCTCGCCGGATGTTGGCTCTCCTCTCCGTCGTTCGCCCTGCTGTACGGGGCGGAAGAGATGTTGGGGACGCAGCTGGAGCAGTGTTGCGTCACGACTTTCCGAGGATAAGCTTTACCCTCGGGAGCCATGAAGCCGCACTGCCAGCATCGGTACGTGATGGTCATACCAGGGTGGTGAGTCCTTGACATGACGTGCAAGATTCTCCACCCGCGTCTTCCCGCGATACTCTCCACGCCCCACACAGAGGGGGCAGCTGATGGTCTCGTCATCGCTCTGTGGGAGGAGTATTACGATGGAGTCCTCCTCCCTGATCGCCTTTACGGTGGGTGGCGATGTCATGTTCTAAGTAACAAATAACAGATAACACTTAAAACACTTACCTCCTCGGGCACTTATTCAATGCCCAAGACAAGATAGAGGCGCGAGCGACCTCCTCACTCGGCTATGCCGACACAGGAGAAATCCTCGCGCATGTCAAGTCTTGAGCGGCACATGATCTACACTTTGATCAAAGCCAATAAGGCCGAGAAGCGATCCTTGAAATATTTTGCGGAAGCAACATTCTGGATCCATAGTGGTAAAATTGTCGACCTACGATTTTCGCAAGTGTTTGGGCACAGATCCAAGAATGGTGGAGGAACTTCCAGCCAAGTTGTCCTTTCGCCGAAGGATTACGATGCACAAAGAAGTGAGGAAATTACCATTGAAGAAAGTGCAGTCCCGTCTACCAGGCACACGATAACAACTCCGAAAAAATATTAAAGCCATTGGAAATTTTCATAAAATCTATACTTTGCGTTCCTCTACAAAATATTCTTTACACAGGGGATAAACTCAAATTATCGGTATTTACCTCATAATAATCCAAGATACTATAATGCATAATATATCTCGGAGGAGATAACAGATATGTCTATATACGATATATTTTTATATTCACGAATATTAGTCCAGAAAAATTAATATATACTGCTAATTGGAATGAAGTAAGAAAAACATATTTTACTATTGAAGAGTCTATTAATGTTATAGAAAAACTATTAATATATCAATGTGATATTCAGAGATTTTTAAAAGATTTATATAATATTATTGAAAAAAAGATTCCGAAAATGAATTGTTTATATGTAGTATCACCGCCTAATGCAGGGAAAAATTAATATGGTCTTACATTCATTAATTAATTTTGGTCAAATTGGAAATTTTAATAAATTTGTATCTTTTCCATTACACCTAGCAGTAAATAAACGAATTTTATTATGGAATGAACCAAACTATGAACCTGGCGCACAAGAAACGTTAAAAATGTTATTTGGAGGTGATACTTGCTCAGGAGTTAATTGTTTATCCTGGATTTTTTTCTATGCCCGATATATCTCGAGAGACCCACCGTCAAATAGCCGCCATTGACACTAGTGTCAGTAGAAAAGTACCGGAATCGGCATTTGCGTATTACACCGCGGTCCTTAGTTACGCTAGATTGTTAAAAATATTGAAGACGTCTAGTAGGCGAATCTCATTGGAAGAAGAGGCATTCATGGACCTGGTTTATTCAGGTAACTACAATCCACCAGAATCTGTAGCCTATTACCTTAAAGGCTTGGGGAATTGTAAGCTTCAAAACCAAAGAGAGCTGAGGTTCAGAGCAAGGACTAGACCAGCTATAGCGTCAGAAGACGGCAGCATTGGATGGTTCGGCCGTGTGACCGAACATACACATTATCTTTACGCAAGTTATCCATGCTTAGCTGTATATGTAAAACGGATACAGAATGATTTCAATTACACTCAGGACAGGCGACTAGATCCTGCCTGGAATCTGCCTGAGGATATTGCTCCGCTCGAAGAAGAAGCCGGTTTGCCAACTGCAAATCTGTTAGGATATGCGCGTTCCCAAGCGCTCTCACCCGCCCAAGTACAATGGCTTCGTAATGCGGGATTTAATGATGACTTCGAATTTGAGAGTGAGCATGACACCATTCCGTACATCGCTACGCTAATGAATGCAGTGCAACAGGAAATTGACTGCGCACGTATGAAGACGAGTCCATTGGTTACTGAGAGCGAAGGCTCGATAGCTCAGACTGTGGTTACTCAGGTTCCACATGTCCCAGAGATATAAAAATAATCATAATTTTTTTTAAAAATTATGATTTTTTTTAAAAAATTATGATTATTTTTAAAAATTAATGATTATTTTTAAAAATGAATATATTATGTTTGAATTACTTAAGTGAGCCGTTCCTTGCGGTAATGCAATGCAAGGTCGACTCGCGGCGAGGTCGGAGCAAGCCCCGGACACCTCGCCATTTTCCAAAAATCAGTTCGATATTCTGGGTCCTCAATGAGGACCGTATCAGATATCAAGCTGATAAGAACAGAGGAATTTTGCAGGCAATTTTTAATGAACTACCCCTAAAACGGGGTGACAACATGGCGCTTGGCCTGCTTGGCCATGCTTATTTTCTGATTTTGACCTCTGTTCCTATCAGCTTAAAACTTAAAAAAGAAAAAAAAACAAATAAATAAAATAAATTAATTAATAATAAATAAATAAATAAATAAGTTAATAAGTTAAAATAAGTTAAATAAATAAATAAATAAATAAATAAAATAAATTAAATAAATAAAATAAATTAAATAAATAAAATAAATTAAAATAAATTAAATAAATAAAATAAATAAAATAAATTAGATATAAAATATTAAAACTTAATAAAAACTTAACAAATAATAATACACAGTGGAGCTTAATTAAAAGTAAGCCCCACTTACGCTGATAGGAGACGGGACAATTCACAGGACAAAACTTATTTAAAATTTCAGAATAAGGACGGGTACGGACGATACAATAGGAGCGATGGGGGGCTACCGATGTTGATGAGCCCCCTTATGTGTACTGCCTAATCCCCGAGACATGCTCCACGTAGATGTCCCGGGACCATCGGATGGTATCACTAACCATGAGTCTCCTCATCAATGTCGCATAATAGCGACTGACATTGAGGAGACTCAGGACCCTTTCATTGCGGGGGTCCCACGCGCCCAGGGCGCCCACGAGGAAGGCCTCCACCGTGACATTGTAGCCGTTGCTCGCGAGTTGCCTAGCCAAGGATGTATATTTGGCTTTTTTGGCCTCGCGAGCCTCTTCGATAGCCGCATAGCGGTTTTCGAAGGGAACGGCCACGTCGACGATGGTGATGCGGCGGTTGACATCGTCGCGAACGACGATGTCAGGTCTTAAGCCGCATCAGGCCCGTGGACACCCCGGACGGTGTGGTTGACTGTGATGGTCCCGGGCACCTACTCGCTGCCTTTCACCAGCCTATCCTGGATGTTGTTGTGCCTCTTTGCCTCGCCGCCGCGTGCGGGCCGCAATGTCCGAGGACATGCGGGAGAGTCTCCAGGCCCTCCCCGCATCTGCGACATCTCTTGTCCATCCCTCTTTGCCAACGCTTACAAGCGTTGAGAGGGAGGACGTCGAGACGGGCGCGATGGATGAAGCGCCAGTCGCAGAAGCGGGTGAAGCTACCATTGCGGAGGAAGTGGTTCGAGGAACCACTCTTCCTGGTAGCTTCGAGGACCTTGCCTTGATCTTTTTTGGCAAGGAGACTCTCCGCGTAAAGATGTTAATGCGGCTCCGCAGGGCCGAGACCAGCTGTTTTTTGGTCTCCGGCGAGGCAAGGGTCCTGGGGGCGTTGACATCCCCACAGGCTATTCTCAGGTACTCCTCATCCCGACACCAGATCCAGCGCAACCCGAGCTTGGTGTTAAGTCTCAGGGTCGCGCTGCGGACTTTCGACCAGAAAGATGTTCTTCCGGTCGAACGGGGCAGGTCCATATCACCGGAGAGGTAGCGGGCGACATCGATGTTCGACGCCCGCTTTCTAAGCCTCTCCGAGACGGTCTTCCTCAGGACGGAATCTGCTACGGTGCTCACGGTCTTGTCGCTCGAGTACAACATCTTGTACCCATGAGCGACCGTGAGCAGGTCGTAGAGATCCGAGAGCGGGAGCAATCCGCCACCTCCTTGGGAGGGGGGGAGATACACGAGCTCCGCGCTCGCTCTCTGAGGAAGAGAGAGCCAGGTCTTGGCGGCTCTCTTTATGGACCTATCTGCCTCCGTTAAAAGTCCTTTCTCGATGCTGGATCCCTGCATGGCGAAGTCTAGCCGGGGCAACAAAAAAGTGCCCACGGCGTCGACCTTCTGCCAGGGAGCCAGCAGAGATTGATCGATGGTTATGGTGTCCTGGATGAGACCCCTTAAGGTGTTAGTGGGGTTCTGCTTTACCTGGTAGCCTGTAGGGATGCCCAGATGTTCGTAGGCATCCCCAGGACCCAGGGCACGGATAGGCGACCCCTGAACGGAGAACTCGGTAGGTCTGACGTCCTCTCTGCCTGCAATGTGCAATGATGCGCATTTTGCAGGGTTGAAGGAGAGGCCGACAGACCTAGCGCCCCGTTCAGCTGCCATGAGCAGTCTCCTCATCGCCGCCGGGGAGTCAGCCAGGATTGCCACGTCGTCAGCGTACGCTAAGTTGGATGTGCGTACGCCTCCGATCGTGTAACCTTCCCCCGTAAGTTGCATCGTACGGAGTACAACTTCCAGGGTAAGGTTAAACACGTCCGGGCTTAACGGGCAACCCTGTCTGACCCCCGACTCGATGAGGATAGGGTCGGTGAAACCCTCCGCGGTGCGGACGCGGGTGGTCATGCCGCTGTAGAGCGAGGAGATGATGTTTCTCGCTCTACTAGGCAGGCCGTGACCCTCGAGCGCGCGGTGGATAGAGGAGTGGGGTACAGATGTAAACGCACTGGCTAAGTCTAGCCAGGCGACCACCAACTCCTTATCCCCGTTTGTTGCCTCTCTGATGGCCTCCTGCAGCACGAAGTTATGCTCGTAACAGCCTTCGTACTCCAGGAAGCCTTTCTGGGAGGCACTGTAGCGCTCGTTGGCCACGGCCCATCTCTTCACGCGGTCGGCCAGGATCGCGGCGAATAACTTGGGGACCGTATCCCCTAGGGAGATAGGCCTCCAGTTGCTGATGTTAAGGGCGTCGCCCTTCTTGTATATGAGAGTCGTATTTGACTCTCCCCACAAGGAGGGCGTCGCCTCAATGCGCCAAATGGTGTTATATAGCGCAGTGAGTAGGTGGGCCCCTGGATCGGCCTTGACGAGGTCCCTGTAGGTGATCCCGTCGGGTCCAGGAGAGGTGTTACTCCTCCCCTTTAGCCTACGGGATACCTCCTCCCTAGTGATAGGGGCACAGAGAACCTCGTTACTCACTGCGCTGGGCTCTTCCCTTCCGAACACGTCGGGCCAAGATCCCTCGCCATCTCGGCGGGCAGCCAGCTCCACAAAGTGGGCTGTGATGGTGTTCTTCGGGATCTGACAGAGTGTATTCGACTCTGCCAGAACCCGTTGGACTGCCCGCTTCTTTGATGTTCTATAGAGGCGTTGGAGGGATTTGGCCTGTTGTATTCGGTCGGGGGCCGGCGCATTGGCAACTATTCGCCGCGATTCTGGCCGAACCGGTCGAGCGACTGGCCGTCTCTCGGTCGATCGGGCCAGGAACTGCATGATCTGAGGTAATTCCTCGTTCAGCTGTTCCTGGCTGGTCACCGACTCGAGGATCCCAATGAGACGTCGTTGTTCTGACGTGGGGGATCGACGAGCGGGAAGTCGACCGGGAGGCGGCGGTGGCTCGACCGTCGTGGTGGTAGCGGCATGACCAGCCGCGTCCGCAAGATGTTGTGGCGGACGGGTGGCCTCGGCTGTGGTGGTGTTCGCCGAGGCGGCAGCGGGCTCAGCTGTGGTGGTGGGCGCTGAGCCGGTGGAGGGTCCAGCTGTGGTGGCGGTCGCTGGACCGGCAGCCTGGGTGGTCGTAGGCTGCGTCGGGGGCCCGGCCAAGGTGTTGTGGGCCGGGCTGGTCGTCGAGGTGTTGGTTGACGACCTGGCCGTCTGGTTGTTGAGTGACGGCCTGGCGATGGCTGCGGACGTCGAGGAGGACGGCTCCTGCCTGGAGTGTCGCCCTCTCCGGGCTTGGGTGGGGGGAACCCTCGGGTGAACGAAAGATATCGTCGTCCGAGGACTCCCCCGGCGCCTCCACTTCTGGGGGTATGAGCGCCCTGGGGGGCTCCAGAAGTGTCGGTGCCGGGCCGATGTTGTGCCCGCCCGGAGGAGATGCAACCGCGTTGCGACGCGAGCGCCGAACGGGTGCGGCAACACCCAGCTCTCGCCGGATGTTGGCTCTCCTCTCCGTCGTCGCCCTGCTGTACGGGGCGGACGAGATGTTGGGGACGCAGCTGGAGCAGTGTTGCGTCACGACTTTCCGAGGATAAGCTTTACCCTCGGGAGCCATGAAACCGCACTGCCAGCATCGGTATAAGATGTTCATACCTGGGTGGTGAGCCTTTGCATGACGGCAAAGGTTCTCCACCCGCGTCTTCCCGCGATACTCTCCACGCCCCACACAGAGGGGGCAGCTGATGGTCTCGTCATCGCTCTGTGGGAGGAGTATTACGATGGAGTCCTCCTCCCTGATCGCCTTTACGGTGGGTGGCGATGTCATGTTTTAAGTAACAAATAACAGATAACACTTAAAACACTTACCTCCTCGGGCACTTATTCAATGCCCAAGACAAGATAGAGGCGCGAGCGACCTCCTCACTCGGCTATGCCGACACAGGAGAAATCCTCGCGCATGTCAAGTCTTGAGCGGCACATGATCTACACTTTGATCAAAGCCAATAAGGCCGAGAAGCGATCCTTGAAATATTTTGCGGAAGCACATTCTGGATCCATAGTGGTAAAATTGTCGACCTACGATTTTCGCAAGTGTTTGGGCACAGATCCAAGTCAATGGTGGAGACACTCGAACTTCCGGAGCCAAGTTGTCCTTTCGCCGAAGGATTACGATGCACAAATGGAAGTGAGGAAATTACAGATGGCATTGAAGAAAGTGCAGTCCCGTCTACCAGGCAACACGATAACAACTCCGAAAAAATATTAAAGCCATTGGAAATTTTCATAAAATCTATACTTTGCGTTCCTCTACAAAATATTCTTTACACAGGTTTTTGGATAAACTCAAATTATCGGTATTTACCTCATAATAATCCACTTTTAGATACTATAATGCATAATATATCTCAGGAGATAACAGATATGTCTATATACGATATATTTTTATATTCACGTAATATTAGTCCAGAAAAATTAATATATACTGCTAATTGGAATGAAGTAAGAAAAACATATTTTACTATTGAAGAGTCTATTAATGTTATAGAAAAACTATTAATATATCAATGTGATATTCAGAGATTTTTAAAAGATTTATATAATATTATTGAAAAAAAGATTCCGAAAATGAATTGTTTATATGTAGTATCACCGCCTAATGCAGGGAAAAATTATTTTTTTGATATGGTCTTACATTCATTAATTAATTTTGGTCAAATTGGAAATTTTAATAAATTTGTATCTTTTCCATTACAAGAAGCAGTAAATAAACGAATTTTATTATGGAATGAACCAAACTATGAACCTGGCGCACAAGAAACGTTAAAAATGTTATTTGGAGGTGATACTTGCTCAGGAGTTAATTGTTTATCCTGGATTTTTTTCTATGCCCGATATATCTCGAGAGACCCACCGTCAAATAGCCGCCATTGACACTAGTGTCAGTAGAAAAGTACCGGAATCGGCATTTGCGTATTACACCGCGGTCCTTAGTTACGCTAGATTGTTAAAAATATTGAAGACGTCTAGTAGGCGAATCTCATTGGAAGAAGAGGCATTCATGGACCTGGTTTATTCAGGTAACTACAATCCACCAGAATCTGTAGCCTATTACCTTAAAGGCTTGGGGAATTGTAAGCTTCAAAACCAAAGAGAGCTGAGGTTCAGAGCAAGGACTAGACCAGCTATAGCGTCAGAAGACGGCAGCATTGGATGGTTCGGCCGTGTGACCGAACATACACATTATCTTTACGCAAGTTATCCATGCTTAGCTGTATATGTAAAACGGATACAGAATGATTTCAATTACACTCAGGACAGGCGACTAGATCCTGCCTGGAATCTGCCTGAGGATATTGCTCCGCTCGAAGAAGAAGCCGGTTTGCCAACTGCAAATCTGTTAGGATATGCGCGTTCCCAAGCGCTCTCACCCGCCCAAGTACAATGGCTTCGTAATGCGGGATTTAATGATGACTTCGAATTTGAGAGTGAGCATGACACCATTCCGTACATCGCTACGCTAATGAATGCAGTGCAACAGGAAATTGACTGCGCACGTATGAAGACGAGTCCATTGGTTACTGAGAGCGAAGGCTCGATAGCTCAGACTGTGGTTACTCAGGTTCCACATGTCCCAGAGATATAAAAATAATCATAATTTTTTAAAAATTATGATTTTTTTTAAAAATTATGATTATTTTTAAAAATTATGATTATTTTTAAAAATGAATATATTATGTTTGAATTACTTAAGTGAGCCGTTCCTTGCGGTAATGCAATGCAAGGTCGACTCGCGGAGAGGTCGGAGCAAGCCCCGGACACCTCGCCATTTTCCAAAAATCAGTTCGATATTCTGGGTCCTCAATGAGGACCGTATCAGATATCAAGCTGATAAGAACAGAGGAATAATTTTTACAATTACATATAACTACCCCTAAAACGGGGTAAAAACATGGCGCTTGGCCTTACTGTGGTCATGCTTATTTTTTTGAGATCGACCTCTGTTCCTATCAGTACAGTACAAATAAGTTAAAACAAAGACTTCACGCACAGGGACTATACGTGAACAGATAATACACAAATGACTAGCGTTTGATAAAAAGGCTCAAACACTAGTCATCACAAAACTGATAAGGACAGGAGACAAAGGGTGCTGGAGATAATAAATTAAACAGTTAAATAGGAAAGGAGTGGGAAAGGGTATCACGTGGACAGGACATCACACGCGCAAACATAGAAATTAAAATTATAAAAAATTTAAAAATAAAATAAAAGCGAGCGGAATTATGGGGGGGCTAGAGGTGTTATCGGCCCCCCTGATCGTATTGCCGTATGCCCGATACGTGCTCGACGTATATGTCCCGGGACCAGCGGATGGTGTCGCTCACCATGAGCCTCCTCATCAGCGTCGCATAATAGCGACTGATGTTGAGGAGGCTCAGGACCCGCTCATTTCGAGGGTCCCACGCGCCCAGGGCGCCCACGATGAAGGCCTCCACCGTGACATCGTACCCCTTGCCCGCGATTTGCCTAGCCAGAGATGAATATTTGGCTATCTTGGCTTCGCGGGCAGTGTTGAGAGCCGCTAGGCGGTTCTCAAAGGGCACGGTGATGTCAACGATGGTGACGCGGCGATTGACATCGTCGCGAACGACGATATCAGGTCTTAGTGCCGCGTCAGGCCCGTGGACTCCCTGGACGGTCTGGTTGATGCTAATGGTCCCGGGGCATCTCGACGCTGCCTTGACCAGCCTGTCCTGGATGTTGTTGTGGCGCCTTTGTCTCGCCGCCGAGTGCAGGCCGCAATGTCCGAGGACATGCGGGAGAGTCTCAAGGCCTTCCCCGCATCTGCGACATCTCTTGTCCGTCCCTCTTTGCCAACGCTTACAAGCATTGAGAGGGAGGACGTCGAGACGGGCGCGATGGATGAAGCGCCAGTCGCAGAAGCGGGTGAAGCTACCGTTCCGGAGGAAGTGGTTCGAGGAACCACTCTTCCTGGTAGCTTCGAGGACCTTGCCTTGATCTTTTTTGGCAAGGAGACTCTCCGCGTAAAGAGTGTTAATGCGGCTCCGCAGGGCCGAGACCAGCTGTTTTTTGGTCTCCGGCGAGGCAAGGGTCCTGGGGGCGTTGACATCCCCACAGGCTATTCTCAGGTACTCCTCATCCCGACACCAGATCCAGCGCAACCCGAGCTTGGTGTTAAGTCTCAGGGTCGCGCTGCGGACTTTCGACCAGAAAGATGTTCTTCCGGTCGAACGGGGCAGGTCCATATCACCGGAGAGGTAGCGGGCGACATCGATGTTCGACGCCCGCTTTCTAAGCCTCTCCGAGACGGTCTTCCTCAGGACGGAATCTGCTACGGTGCTCACGGTCTTGTCGCTCGAGTACAAGCATTTTGTACCCATGAGCGACCGTGAGCAGGTCGTAGAGATCCGAGAGCGGGAGCAATCCGCCACCTCCTTGGGAGGGGGGGAGATAAACGAGCTCCGCGCTCGCTCTCTGAGGAAGAGAGAGCCAGGTCTTGGCGGCTCTCTTTATGGACCTATCTGCCTCCGTTAGAAAGTCCTTTCTCGATGCTGGTTCCCTGCATGGCGAAGTCTAGCCGGGGCAACAAAAAAGTGCCCACGGCGTCGAGCTTCTGCCAGGGAGCCAGCAGAGATTGATCGATGTTCTTGATGTCGGTGATGAGACCCCTTAAGGTGTTGGTGGGGTTCTGCTTTACCTGATAGCCTGTAGGGATGCCCAGATGTTCGTAGGCATCCCCAGGACCCAGGGCACGGATAGGCGACCCCTGAACGGAGAACTCGGTAGGTCTGACGTCCTCTCTTCCCGCGATGTGCAGTGACGCGCACTTTGCAGGGTTGAAGGAGAGGCCGACAGACCTAGCGCCCCGTTCAGCTGCCATGAAGCAGTCTCCTCATCGCCGCCGGGGAGTCAGCCAGGATTGCCACGTCGTCAGCGTACGCTAAGTTGGAATGTGCGTACGCCTCCGATCGTGTAACCTTCCCCTGTAAGTTGCATCGTACGGAGTACAACTTCCAGGGTAAGGTTAAACACGTCCGGGCTTAACGGGCAACCCTGTCTGACCCCCGACTCGATGAGGATAGGGTCGGTGAAACCCTCCGCGGTGCGGACGCGGGTGGTCATGCCGCTGTAGAGCGAGGAGATGATGTTTCTCGCTCTACTAGGCAGGCCGTGACCCTCGAGCGCGCGGTGGATAGAGGAGTGGGGTACAGATGTAAACGCACTGGCTAAGTCTAGCCAGGCGACCACCAACTCCTTATCCCCGTTTGTTGCCTCTCTGATGGCCTCCTGCAGTACGAAGTTATGCTCGTAACAGCCTTCGTACTCCAGGAAGCCTTTCTGGGAGGCACTGTAGCGCTCGTTGGCCACGGCCCATCTCTTCACGCGGTCGGCCAGGATCGCGGCGAATAACTTGGGGACCGTATCCCCTAGGGAGATAGGCCTCCAGTTGCTGATGTTAAGGGCGTCGCCCTTCTTGTATATGAGAGTCGTATTTGACTCTCCCCACAAGGAGGGCGTCGCCTCAATGCGCCAAATGGTGTTGTATAGCGCAGTGAGTAGGTGGGCCCCTGGATCGGCCTTAACGAGGTCCCTGTAGGTGATCCCGTCGGGTCCAGGAGAGGTGTTACTCCTCCCCTTTAGCCTACGGGATACCTCCTCCCTAGTGATAGGGGCACAGAGGACCTCGTTACTCACTGCGCTGGGCTCTTCCCTTCCAAATACGTCGGGCCAAGATCCCTCGCCATCTCGGCGGGCAGCCAGCTCCACAAAGTGGGCTTGGATGGTGTTCTTCGGGATCTGACAGAGTGTATTCGACTCTGCCAGAACCCGTTGGACTGCCCGCTTCTTTGATGTTCTATAGAGGCGTTGGAGGGATTTGGCCTGTTGTATTCGGTCGGGGGCCGGCGCATTGGCAACTATTCGCCGCGATTCTGGCCGAGCCGGTCGAGCGACTGGCCGTCTCTCGGTCGATCGGGCCAGGAACTGCATGATCTGAGGTAATTCCTCGTTCAGCTGTTCCTGGCTGGTCACCGACTCGAGGATCCCAATGAGACGTCGTTGTTCTGACGTGGGGGATCGACGAGCGGGAAGTCGACCGGGAGGCGGCGGTGGCTCGACCGTCGTGGTGGTAGCGGCATGACCAGCCGCGTCCGCAAGATGTTGTGGCGGACGGGTGGCCTCGGCTGTGGTGGTGTTCGCCGAGGCGGCAGCGGGCTCAGCTGTGGTGGTGGGCGCTGAGCCGGTGGAGGGTCCAGCTGTGGTGGCGGTCGCTGGACCGGCAGCCTGGGTGGTCGTAGGCTGCGTCGGGGGCCCGGCCAAGGTGTTGTGGGCCGGGCTGGTCGTCGAGGTGTTGGTTGACGACCTGGCCGTCTGGTTGTTGAGTGACGGCCTGGCGATGGCTGCAGACGTCGAGGAGGACGGCTCCTGCCGGAGTGTCGCCCTCTCCGGGCTTGGGTGGGGGGAACCCTCGGGCGAACGAAAAATATCGTCGTCCGAGGACTCCCCCGGCGCCTCCACTTCTGGGGTTATGAGCGCCCTGGGGGGCTCCAGAAGTGTCGGTGCCGGGCCGATGTTGTGCCCGCCCGGAGGAGATGCAACCGCGTTGCGGCGTGAACGCCGAACGGGTGCGGCAACACCCAGCTCTCGCCGGATGTTAGCTCTCCTCTCCGTCGTCGCCCTGCTGTACGGGGCGGACGAGATGTTGGGGACGCAGCTGGAGCAGTGTTGCGTCACGACTTTCCGAGGATAAGCTTTACCCTCGGGAGCCATGAAACCGCACTGCCAGCATCGGTATAAGATGTTCATACCTGGGTGGTGAGCCTTTGCATGACGGCAAAGGTTCTCCACCCGCGTCTTCCCGCGATACTCTCCACGCCCCACACAGAGGGGGCAGCTGATGGTCTCGTCATCGCTCTGTGGGAGGAGTATTACGATGGAGTCCTCCTCCCTGATCGCCTTTACGGTGGGTGGCGATGTCATGTTTTTAGTGCAAATAACAGATAACACTTAAAACACTTACCTCCTCGGACACTTATTTCAATGCCCAAGACAAGATAGAGGCGCGAGCGACCTCCTCACTCGGCTATGCCGACACAGGAGAAATCCTCGCGCATGTCAAGTCTTGAGCGGCACATGATCTACACTTTGATCAAAGCCAATAAGGCCGAGAAGCGATCAAAGCAAAGAAGGCTAGGACTGGCCCTTCAACCGTCCTTTTAAGTGACGTAGTTGAAACGGCACTTAAGTCTGGTGGTCCATCATCTGGTGGAAAACCAGCTTCTGGTGCGTCATCTGACGCAAAGTCTAAGTCAGTGGTTTCGCTTCCTGAATCTTCGGGAAAAGATTCTGCTGCTCGAGCCGGGCCATCCGGTTCGAAGCCTCCTAGTAAATCGGCGGTTAAGACTCACACTTACCGTCGTAACGTAAGGACCACTGCCAATCTTGGTTCGATTGCTTTGGGCGAAGCTCGCATCAGAGCGAACGAATCATGTGGCAAGCATGCGACAGCCATGCATCTCAAAACCGAGCTAGGTTCCAGCCTGGCTGTGGCGTATCAGAGACCTGATATTCCCAGCCTCCTTGAAGGTATGTTACCATACCTCAAGTTCATGCGCGTCGTTCTTCTCTCGAAGGACACTCCTGTTGAACCTTCCCAACACTTGTTGGAAAAGGTTCATTTATGGAAAAGCGCACCGGCTGCGTGTGTTTACACACACGACGAGAACCTTTCTCAATGGCTAACTGCTAAAGCGAATGGAAGTTGATTTGGTCACGTCTGGTTGGCTCTACTTATGTAGTTCTCACTGCGTAAGCGGCTTACCTTTCTTACTCCGTCTTCGCTCTGGGGAAGGAGGATAATGATGGAGTCCTCCTCCCTGATCGCCTTGATCGTAGGCGGCGAAGCCATGAGTCGGTGCTTCGGTGCTGACTAGAATATACACACGCAAAACACTTACCTCCTCGGACACTTATTCAATGCCCAACTCGAGATAGAGGCACGAGCGACCTCCTCACTCGGCTATGCCGACACAGGAGAAATCCTCGCGCATAACTCGTCTTGAGCGGCACATGATCTACACTTTGATCAAAGCCGAAAAAGGCCGAGAAGCGATCCCTTTTAAAGTGGAAGTCGGAAGACAACATCACTATGTATAGTGAAACTTTCAACAATCCATCTAGAAATAATAACCCGCGCTGGTTCGATGAACGGCGCACTGCTCCTCAATATGAGGAGCAACCTCCAAGTCAAACTCGAGGCCAACAACAACGAGGCCGAGTTAACAGGGGAGGTAACCGCCAAGGAGGCGGAGGTAGAGGTGGTTTCCGCCCGCAGGGCAACACCTTACCACCTAAACAGCAGCCAGTGCTTCCAAGGGGAGGAGGTGCACCCAAGGGTAAAGCCCTTTCAACGGTCGCTTCTACACCTAAGAACGATCCCTTACATCTAGAAGCCCTGCTACCCAATCCAGGTCAAGAGAGCCGTCCCGTGGCTCAGGAGTTAATTGTTTATCCTGGATTTTTTTCTATGCCCGATATATCTCGAGAGACCCACCGTCAAATAGCCGCCATTGACACTAGTGTCAGTAGAAAAGTACCGGAATCGGCATTTGCGTATTACACCGCGGTCCTTAGTTACGCTAGATTGTTAAAAATATTGAAGACGTCTAGTAGGCGAATCTCATTGGAAGAAGAGGCATTCATGGACCTGGTTTATTCAGGTAACTACAATCCACCAGAATCTGTAGCCTATTACCTTAAAGGCTTGGGGAATTGTAAGCTTCAAAACCAAAGAGAGCTGAGGTTCAGAGCAAGGACTAGACCAGCTATAGCGTCAGAAGACGGCAGCATTGGATGGTTCGGCCGTGTGACCGAACATACACATTATCTTTACGCAAGTTATCCATGCTTAGCTGTATATGTAAAACGGATACAGAATGATTTCAATTACACTCAGGACAGGCGACTAGATCCTGCCTGGAATCTGCCTGAGGATATTGCTCCGCTCGAAGAAGAAGCCGGTTTGCCAACTGCAAATCTGTTAGGATATGCGCGTTCCCAAGCGCTCTCACCCGCCCAAGTACAATGGCTTCGTAATGCGGGATTTAATGATGACTTCGAATTTGAGAGTGAGCATGACACCATTCCGTACATCGCTACGCTAATGAATGCAGTGCAACAGGAAATTGACTGCGCACGTATGAAGACGAGTCCATTGGTTACTGAGAGCGAAGGCTCGATAGCTCAGACTGTGGTTACTCAGGTTCCACATGTCCCAGAGATATAAAAATAATCATAATTTTTTTTAAAAATTATGATTTTTTTTAAAAATTATGATTATTTTTAAAAATTATGATTATTTTTAAAAATGAATATATTATGTTTGAAGTACTTAAGTGAGCCGTTCCTTGCGGTAATGCAATGCAAGGTCGACTCGCGGAGAGGTCGGAGCAAGCCCCGGACACCTCGCCATTTTCCAAAAATCAGTTCGATATTCTGGGTCCTCAATGAGGACCGTATCAGATATCAAGCTGATAAGAACAGAGGACGGAATTGTTTTACATTTACTACCCCTAAAACGGGGTCAGTACAACATGGCGCTTGGCCTACTATGACCATGCTTATTTTTGTTGTGACTCTGTTCTTAATTAACTAACAATAAAAAATACAAACAAATGTTAATGGAATAATACTACATAAAAAATGGAAAGTAAAGAAATTATTAAAAATAAAAATCTAGTCGATAAATTAATAAAAAAATAATAATAAAAACTTAACAAATAATACAAAGTGGAGCTTAATTAAAAGTAAGCCCCACTTACGCTGACAGGGAGACGGGACAATTCACAGGACAAAACTTATTTGACATTTCAGGATAAGGACGGATACGGACGATACAAACGGAGCGATGGGGGGCTACCGATGTTGCTTAGCCCCCTTATGTGTACTGCCTAATCCCCGAGACATGCTCCACGTAGATGTCCCGGGACCATCGGATGGTGTCACTGACCATGAGTCTCCTCATCAATGTCGCGTAGTAGCGACTGACATTGAGGAGACTCAGGACCCTTTCATTGCGGGGGTCCCACGCGCCAAGGGCGCCCACGAGGAAGGCCTCCACCGTGACATTGTAGCCGTTGCTCGCGAGTTGCCTAGCCAAGGATGTATATTTGGCTTTTTTGGCCTCGCGAGCCTCTTCGATAGCCGCATAGCGGTTTTCGAAGGGAACGGCCACGTCGACGATGGTGATGCGGCGGTTGACATCGTCGCGAACGACGATGTCAGGTCTTAAAGCCGCATCAGGCCCGTGGACACCCCGGACGGTGTGGTTCACGGTGATGGTCCCGGGGCACCTACTCGCTGCCTTCACCAGCCTATCCTGGACTGTTGTTGTGCCTCTTTTGCCTCGCCGCCGCGTGCGGGCCGCAATGTCCGAGGACATGCGGGAGAGTCTCCAGGCCCTCCCCGCATCTGCGACATCTCTTGTCCATCCCTCTTTGCCAACGCTTACAAGCGTTGAGAGGGAGGACGTCGAGACGGGCGCGATGGATGAAGCGCCAGTCGCAGAAGCGGGTGAAGCTACCGTTACGGAGGAAGTGGTTCGAAGAACCACTCTTCCTGGTAGCTTCGAGGACCTTGCCTTGGTCTTTTTTGGCAAGGAGACTCTCCGCGTAAAAGATGTTAATGCGGCTCCGCAGGGCCGAGACCAGCTGTTTTTTGGTCTCCGGCGAGGCAAGGGTCCTGGGGGCGTTGACATCCCCACAGGCTATTCTCAGGTACTCCTCATCCCGACACCAGATCCAGCGCAACCCGAGCTTGGTGTTAAGTCTCAGGGTCGCGCTGCGGACTTTCGACCAGAAAGATGTTCTTCCGGTCGAACGGGGCAGGTCCATATCACCGGAGAGGTAGCGGGCGACATCGATGTTCGACGCCCGCTTTCTAAGCCTCTCCGAGACGGTCTTCCTCAGGACGGAATCTGCTACGGTGCTCACGGTCTTGTCGCTCGAGTACAACATTTTGTACCCATGAGCGACCGTGAGCAGGTCGTAGAGATCCGAGAGCGGGAGCAATCCGCCACCTCCTTGGGAGGGGGGGAGATAAACGAGCTCCGCGCTCGCTCTCTGAGGAAGAGAGAGCCAGGTCTTGGCGGCTCTCTTTATGGACCTATCTGCCTCCGTTAGAAGTCCCTTCTCGATGCTGGATCCCTGCATGGCGAAGTCTAGCCGGGGCAACAAAAAAGTGCCCACGGCGTCGAGCTTCTGCCAGGGAGCCAGCAGAGATTGATCGATGTGTTGATGTCGGTGATGAGACCCCTTAAGGTGTTGGTGGGGTTCTGTTTAACCTGATAGCCTGTAGGGATGCCCAGATGTTCGTAGGCATCCCCAGGACCCAAGGGCACGGATAGGCGACCCCTGAACGGAGAACTCGGTAGGTCTGACGTCCTCTCTTCCCGCGATGTGCAGTGACGCGCACTTTGCAGGATTGAAGGAGAGGCCGACAGACCTAGCGCCCCGTTCAGCTGCCATAAGCAGTCTCCTCATCGCCGCCGGGGAGTCAGCCAGGATTGCCACGTCGTCAGCGTACGCTAAGTTGGAGTGCGTACGCCTCCGATCGTGTAACCTTCCCCCGTAAGTTGCATCGTACGGAGTACAACTTCCAGGGTAAGGTTAAACACGTCCGGGCTTAACGGGCAACCCTGTCTGACCCCCGACTCGATGAGGATAGGGTCGGTGAAACCCTCCGCGGTGCGGACGCGGGTGGTCATGCCGCTGTAGAGCGAGGAGATGATGTTTCTCGCTCTACTAGGCAGGCCGTGACCCTCAAGCGCGCGGTGGATAGAGGAGTGGGGGACCGAAGTAAACGCACTGGCTAAGTCTAGCCAGGCGACCACCAACTCCTTATCACCGTTTGTTGCCTCTCTGATGGCCTCCTGTAGTACGAAGTTATGCTCGTAACAGCCTTCGTACTCCAGGAAGCCTTTCTGGGAGGCACTGTAGCGCTCGTTGGCCACGGCCCATCTCTTCACGCGGTCGGCCAGGATCGCGGCGAATAACTTGGGGACCGTATCCCCTAGGGAGATAGGCCTCCAGTTGCTGATGTTAAGGGCGTCGCCCTTCTTGTATATGAGGGTCGTATTTGACTCTCCCCACAAGGAGGGCGTCGCCTCGATGCGCCATATGGTGTTAAACAGCGCAGTGAGCAGGTGGGCCCCTGGATCGGCCTTGACGAGGTCCCTGTAGGTAATCCCGTCGGGTCCAGGAGAGGTGTTACTCCTCCCCTTTAGCCGACGGAATACCTCCTCCCTAGTGATAGGGGCACAGAGGACCTCGTTCGCTCACTGCAGCTGGGCTCTTCCCTCCCGAACACGTCGGGCCAAGATCTCTCGCCATCTCGGCGGGCAGCCAGCTCCACAAAGTGGGCTTGGATGGTGTTCTTGGGGATCTGACAGAGTGTATTCGACTCTGCCAGAACCCGTCTGGACTGCCCGCTTCTTTGATGTTCTAGTAGAGGCGTTGGAGAGACTTGGCCTGTTGAATTCGGTCGGGGGCCGGCGCATTCGGCAACTATTCGCCGCGATTCTGGCCGAGCCTGGTCGAGCGACTGGCCGTCTCTCGGTCGATCGGGCCAGGAACTGCATGATCTGAGGTAATTCCTCGTTCAGCTGTTCCTGGCTGGTCACCAGACTCGAGGATCCCAATGAGACGTCGTTGTTCTGACGTCGGGGGATCGACGAGTGGGAAGTCGACCGGGAGGCGGCGGTGGCTCGACCGTCGTGGTGGTAGCGGCATGACCAGCCGCGTCCGCAAGATGTTGTGGCGGACGGGTGGCCTCGGCTGTGGTGGTGTTCGCCGAGGCGGCAGCGGGCTCAGCTGTGGTGGTGGGCGCTGAGCCGGTGGAGGGTCCAGCTGTGGTGGCGGTCGCTGGACCGGCAGCCTGGGTGGTCGTAGGCTGCGTCGGGGGCCCGGCCAAGGTGTTGTGGGCCGGGCTGGTCGTCGAGGTGTTGGTTGACGACCTGGCCGTCTGGTTGTTGAGTGACGGCCTGGCGATGGCTGCAGACGTCGAGGAGGACGGCTCCTGCCGGAGTGTCGCCCTCTCCGGGCTTGGGTGGGGGGAACCCTCGGGCGAACGAAAAATATCGTCGTCCGAGGACTCCCCCGGCGCCTCCACTTCTGGGGTTATGAGCGCCCTGGGGGGCTCCAGAAGTGTCGGTGCCGGGCCGATGTTGTGCCCGCCCGGAGGAGATGCAACCGCGTTGCGACGCGAGCGCCGAACGGGTGCGGCAACACCCAGCTCTCGCCGGATGTTGGCTCTCCTCTCCGTCGTTGCCCTGCTGTACGGGGCGGAAGAGATGTTGGGGGACGCAGCTGGAGCAGTGTTGCGTCACGACTTTCCGAGGATAAGCTTTACCCTCGGGAGCCATGAAGCCGCACGCCAGCATCGGTACGTGATGGTCATACCAGGGTGGTGAGTCTTGACATGACGTGCAAGATTCTCCACCCGCGTCTTCCCGCGATACTCCCCGCACCCCACACAGAGGGGGCAGTTGATCGTCTCGTCTTCGCTCTGGGGAAGGAGGATACGATGGAGTCCTCCTCCCTAATCGCCTTGATCGTAGGCGGGCGAAGCCATTGAGTCGGTGCTTCGGTGTGGACTAATTACAAACACTCAAAACACTTACCTCCTCGGACACTTATTCAATGCCCAACTCGAAGATAGAGGCACGAGCGACCTCCTCACTCGGCTATGCCGACACAGGAGAAATCCTCGCGCATAACTCGTCTTGAGCGGCACATGATCTACACTTTGATCAAAGCCGAAAAAGGCCGAGAAGCGATCCCTTTAAAGTGGAAGTCGGAAGACAACATCACTATGTATAGTGAAACTTTCAACAATCCATCTAGAAATAATAACCCGCGCTGGTTCGATGAACGGCGCACTGCTCCTCAATATGAGGAGCAACCTCCAAGTCAAACTCGAGGCCAACAACAACGAGGCCGAGTTAACAGGGGAGGTAACCGCCAAGGAGGCGGAGGTAGAGGTGGTTTCCGCCCGCAGGGCAACACCTTACCACCTAAACAGCAGCCAGTGCTTCCAAGGGGAGGAGGTGCACCCAAGGGTAAAGCCCTTTCAACGGTCGCTTCTACACCTAAGAACGATCCCTTACATCTAGAAGCCCTGCTACCCAATCCAGGTCAAGAGAGCCGTCCCGTGGCTCAGGAGTTAATTGTTTATCCTGGATTTTTTTCTATGCCCGATATATCTCGAGAGACCCACCGTCAAATAGCCGCCATTGACACTAGTGTCAGTAGAAAAGTACCGGAATCGGCATTTGCGTATTACACCGCGGTCCTTAGTTACGCTAGATTGTTAAAAATATTGAAGACGTCTAGTAGGCGAATCTCATTGGAAGAAGAGGCATTCATGGACCTGGTTTATTCAGGTAACTACAATCCACCAGAATCTGTAGCCTATTACCTTAAAGGCTTGGGGAATTGTAAGCTTCAAAACCAAAGAGAGCTGAGGTTCAGAGCAAGGACTAGACCAGCTATAGCGTCAGAAGACGGCAGCATTGGATGGTTCGGCCGTGTGACCGAACATACACATTATCTTTACGCAAGTTATCCATGCTTAGCTGTATATGTAAAACGGATACAGAATGATTTCAATTACACTCAGGACAGGCGACTAGATCCTGCCTGGAATCTGCCTGAGGATATTGCTCCGCTCGAAGAAGAAGCCGGTTTGCCAACTGCAAATCTGTTAGGATATGCGCGTTCCCAAGCGCTCTCACCCGCCCAAGTACAATGGCTTCGTAATGCGGGATTTAATGATGACTTCGAATTTGAGAGTGAGCATGACACCATTCCGTACATCGCTACGCTAATGAATGCAGTGCAACAGGAAATTGACTGCGCACGTATGAAGACGAGTCCATTGGTTACTGAGAGCGAAGGCTCGATAGCTCAGACTGTGGTTACTCAGGTTCCACATGTCCCAGAGATATAAAAATAATCATAATTTTTTTTAAAAATTATGATTTTTTTTAAAAATTATGATTTTTTTTAAAAATTATGATTATTTTTAAAATTATGATTATTTTTAAAAATGAATATATTATGTTTGAATTACTTAAGTGAGCCGTTCCTTGCGGTAATGCAATGCAAGGTCGACTCGCGGAGAGGTCGGAGCAAGCCCCGGACACCTCGCCATTTTCCAAAAATCAGTTCGATATTCTGGGTCCTCAATGAGGACCGTATCAGATATCAAGCTGATAAGAACAGATACTACACTTTGATCAAAGCCAATAAGGCCGAGAAGCGATGCTGTTGCTTTCTTTTACGCGGCGTTTATTCAGTTTAGTAAGCTACTTTGATATTGGGAAACGAAAAGTTTGCCCGGTGCCGCCTAGCGGTCGAATCATGACTTAGCGTCTGGACGACCGTACTGTGAGCGCAGGCTAGTGGTACAATGGCCAGGCGTCTTTCGGCATGTCTTAGAGCTGACCCTTACACTTACTAACCGTTATAAGACTATCTTCTAAATTTCCATAACCGGCTAACTTATAGTAACTTGCGTTTTTCTTATTACAAATATCCTTAAACAGGCTAATTTAAGAATAACGCCAAAGGTTTTTATATTTTTCTTAAAAATATTGCTATAAATATTTTAATTATTTGTAATAAAATGACATTATGCCAAATTAACCTAAGATTTAATAATATTCACTTTTCAAAGTATTTGTTTTTTGGCCAGTTCATTTAAAAAATACTAATATTTTTCCCTCGGTATGAGAAAAAATTTAAAGCATTATACTTTCAATTTTGAAATTATATTCTGTGAAGTATATTTTTTTTTGTATTCAACCATTTTTATCATTTTCCAAAAGCAATATCGTCGACTTAAGCACCGCAGTCCTCTTTCGATAGCTTCTTCTAGAGAATATTCGGGTCAATATTCTAGATTTTAATCGAACGTTTAATTATTTTTCTCTAAAAATATATTTTTCGACAAGTTGAACATTATTATGTGACAAGAAAAACCTATAAATTGCATTTATTAAGGCTATATATTTACACATGTAAACGTTGCACGTGTGAATCATCTTTTTACCATAAGGAGAAATGAGCAAAAAAACATCATTAATCACCGAGTAATTAAGAAGCAAACCCACTGTTTGTTTTCTAGGCAAAAATAAATTTGGCACTTACGATAAAACTATACTATAATTATTCGGTTCTAATACAAACGCACAATAAACGCGAAAAAATAGATATAAAGGGTAATCGACGACTAAACACTTGTAAATCAGGAAATACGGCGTTCGATAAAAATCTTCATCGTTCGATAGTCATATGAATCAATTTGTTTCGACCGCTACTCGATTACTATGAAATACGCATATCGAATCATATCCTAAACGTGTAATATTCATGTGTTTCCAAGACTTAACTTATTATGTCACAAACGTCATCTTATTCATTGGTAATAGTGGACGGAATAAAATTTATCGGCTCCACGTTTTATTTTCGGTTTCGACAACAAGCCGTTCTAATAACGATAAATCGAGACTTGACGTTTTTCTTCCGGAGTTTTGCATTAATGGCAGAAAATTAATTAAGATCAATAGAGTTAATATTTCTGTTAATTAATGTAATGATCCATCGGTCAATCTCCTTCGTTCTGTAGCTATAAAAGCGCTGATTACCGCATTTTTCAACGATAAACAAACGAGTGCACATCAGCGATGCCGATACCACACACTCGAAAATCTTTGTATCTGCCGAGGAATAATCATACTTTTTTTGCTATTCAACTGCCGAGGATCAAAAAGCAAGTCAGGGCAGATGCCGTCATCGAGATGAGTAAGTCGCAGGGTACCGACTTCTTTCTAACGGAACGTTTTTATTTTGTTTTTTAGTGCTGTATATGCAATTCTATAAATATATGTACAATATATATTTGCATACGAGGAATTCTGTGAAATTTTGTTTAATATATCAACTGATATAGCGAACTATCTTAGTAAAGATCTTCGATAATTTTTTTATTGCAAATTTTATCAGAAAGTACAAAAAACATGGATCAATCCATTAACGACCGACAATATTAAATTTCTAGCTTTTTTTCTATTTTAGTTGTACTAATTTTGGTCATTAATAGCTTGAACACTATGCGTTGAAGACTAATCACACGAACAATCAGTGACACTGCCGGGATTTTCCTCATCTCTTTGATAAGTTGCACTTTTTGCAATGATGTTTGGAATATCGCCTTTGTTTGTCGTAGCTGCAGCTTTTCCGCAATTCGGTATTAATCCCAGACGTCCGAATTCGTATACTGTGTCCATTGCATATTTCTATTCAGAGAAAATAAAAAAGGAATCAAATTTAGAGACACTTTAAACGACGTTGTATAGACGAATGCAATTTTTTGTTTAATGCATACCCCAGTTTCATTTTCAGCATCATTAGCATCCTGATGGCTTGCCAGAATATCGAAGAGCGCATGAAGCAGCTTTTCTTTCAGATTGAGAAAACACGAAGAGCATTCTTCCTCTTCGCCTTCCTGAGCTTCTAGATCCGTTTGTACCTGTACAAATAAATCTCTGGTTAATAAATAATTGAGATCCCATGTTATTATCCCTTTTTACATTTTCTAACTTCTTTTTTGACAAGTTATTCTGATCAGAAATAATCTCAGAAAAATTTACGTTGTATAATTATCGCAATATTCGTCGCCGAATCGAAATTTCGAAAATCCATTGGACTCTGGTAATCAGACTTCACTAGAGGCAGCCAATTGTATGTATAAAAATCGATTTTAAATTTGTTGAAAGTTACCTGCTTGGTGTACCGCATGCATTTTTCAAGATTATTTCTATTCCAAATAAACCGACAAATAGGCCCTTACAACAACAAAGGATTATACGTGTACTCACTCGCAGAGTCTGTCTAATAGCCTTTTTAGCTTCAGCCAATATCTGGCTGAGCCTCTCGATTTCGCGACAGTTGTCACGAGCTTCTTGCATCGAGTGGTGTCTTGTTCCTCGATTGGTTTCGATGTTTTGTTCCAGAATCCTAACTCGATCGCGAGCTTCCATGCAATTTCGACGAGCTTCCTCTAGAGCTTTTTCACTGCGAAGAGCGTACACTTCTGCGCGACGAGATTTGTTGATCGCTCGGCTCATGCGATTGTGCTCTTGAACTAGACGCTCGATCAAGCTATTCTGCTTTATTATCTGTCGAAGTACAAATCGGTCATTATCGCACAATCCTTTGAAAATTTTACAGTGACGTTCAAAATTCTACTCTGTCGGTTTATTTCAATCTATCTACATATGTATTTTTAATTTGAGCTTTGTTTCGCATCTAAGTCTCTTCGATGAGCACTTATAGTAAGTTATTGAAAATTCACTCTCCGAAAGATTCAAAATCAATTTATGGATCAGTAGAGTTGAAATTGGCATAAATACTCTTTCATAGAGCATGAATGCAGTGGTTTTTGATCGTATAAATAGAAAAATTATTAAAAATCAAAAGATGATGTGTATCATCTTACTGCTAATATCTCGTCGAATTTAATAAATTATACGAACTAAGTATGAAATCCGTATTAAATAATTATGGATAAAGAAGTCAGAATCAAAGGCTCGAAGTAAAAATAACTTTCAACGCATATTTGTTAAAATGAAGGCATATCTTTGTAAAGGTAGAAGTATACGAATAGAAATGTGAAAAAACCTTGTCAAGCGTCAAGCGTGCTTCAGTCTCCCGAAGCGATGCTTGCAGCCTGAGATTGCGCTCGTTTTCCTTGTGGTTCTGAGTTCGAATGTCGAGTTCTCGACACTGATTTAACAAGTTGTTAAGTTCTTGGTGTAGTGAAACATTTTCGCGCACAGCTCGTTGAGTCGCATCGGCGAGGCGGAGGTTCGTTGCCGAACGAAAGCTTTCGGATAACTCGGTCAAGCGCTTTTCTAACTCATCTTGCATCCTACGATTTATACAAATATTACCATTACAATAATTAATCATTTTTTTCTTCTATTATATGCTATACCAAATTAATTTAATTGACTCCTTAAATCGGAAATTCTTACGATTTATTACAGACGATATTGAAAAAAGTAACGTTATTAACCACGATTATCATGAATTTCCACGGTTATTGGGCATGCCGTTGAATTAGCGGTTGAATTAGCTTGGAAAAGGATAGGCTTAATATTCAGCTCTATTAAGATGTATTTTATAAATTGAAGCCTACTTTATGGAAGCTTGTTTTTTAAGTGTTCCATTTAGTCCAAGATGCAAGACGCTACTGAGGAAGAAACATTTTAAGAATAAAAATTGCTTTACTATGTGCGTTAAATAGAAATCCTTTGAATAAAAATAAAAATATAAAGACTAAAAGAAACTCTTTCAAGACTGTACAATATCACAAAGCCCAGATGGACATATGGATTAATTCGGAATACTAAGATGAAGCGTGCGCATACTTGAGGTATGCAAATTACAATAAAATTAGTAAATAAACAAATATATAAATTACTAGGTATCCGCTAACGCGTGAGTATATTACTTTGCTTTGCCGATGATAAGTTTCTTTTCAGCTTCATAGAGACTTTCTTTGTGACGAATTTCTTGCTCAGCCATTCGTTTTTCTTGATCCTCGAATTTGCTCATCAAGTCAATTCTAGCCAAACGAAAATCTTCCAAGGCATTTAATTTCCCCGCTGAAAACGGTGGTGGAATTTTAAATATAGCTTTGTTTAAACTGTAAGAAGGTGTCAAGAGGCGGTGAAAAATTATGAGTCACCAGCGAGTTTAATTTCTGCGGTAAGATTGTTCTCCATCATTTTAAATTCGTGTTCCATAGACTCTTCCCTTTTCTTGAAAGCTTTTTCTTCCTCTTTGCACAGCTTATCCAAAGCAATGAGTCTCTCTCGAAGTTCCTCGGCTTCCTCGGATTTCTTTTGGAAGACATGTTGTAAATGGGCTGTTAAGTCCGCTTTGTTTTGCTCGAGTTCGTTGAGCTTATCTCTTAAGTTGTCTGCTTCTTTTTCCAGTTCCTCGTTGCGCGATCGAAGCCTAAGGAATTTCGTTTCTTTAAAATTTGTAGCGATAAAAATAAAATAATAGAATAATAAAATAGTAAAATAATAAAAAAATAATCAAGAAAATTGTAGAAATCTTTCTTTCGTCGACTGTGGTCGTAAAAAGTTCACAATAGTAACAATCATTTTTCTACAGGCATATATTGCGATGAGTAACAAACGTGTGAAATACCTTGTTAATTGCCTATTGTTTTCTAGAATTTGTTGTTCGAATGTGAGAGTTTCTAGTTCGTTGACAAAGTTCTTTTTTTTCGCCTTTTTCTCTTTTCTGCCGCCCTTTTTCTTCATCCTTGCGATGTATCAGTAAATTTTTCGGTAAACCCACTTCTATCTCTAGTTTCTAATGAACATAGAATTTATCGTTAGATTTGGAAAAGCAGTCCATTTTAATCCTAAATCATAGTTAGGTCTAACTGTTTCAAGAGCTTGTTATATCCAATACCTCGCGTCGTCATGGAAATTAAGGCTGCAGGTTGACGGTATAGAAACATTCAAATACGATTTATATTTGATAAATGTATCATTTTACATTTATTTTTCATCACAGGCATAATACACGGTAATCAAACATTTATCAACAAAATAAGTTCTATCTATTGAATAGGACTATATATAGTAGATAAAGTAAACGTAACACACAATTTCTTATTTAAATCTGTACAGTTCTTTTATTTGCACTTTTACAACGTATTAAAAGAATATAAAGATCAAGTAATAAATTATCGTTAGAGACTAAGTTCATAACTTGAATCTATATTCCAGTAGTCTTATCAATTATGTTACAATAAACGAGCAAATCATTCATTTTTATAAAATCCTAAATACATGTATTAAAGTATAGATTAATTTAGCATCAATTGATGACAAGTACTTTTTCACATAATGACCCTTGATTAAGATGACTAAAGAAAATTCAAATTCAGCACTGTACAATTTGAATTCCGCAACATTTTATACATTTCGGCACGACCAATAGCTCAGTTGAAAAATTCCTCGCGTTACAGCTGTATATCTGGATTCTCAACTCGAGGTAAACTGCAAGCACAAGTTCTACCTTTAACTCTCGATATAGAATTTATTCCTCGATTATTTACATATCGATTCAATTTTCAACAGACTTCTCTTTAAAAAAAAGACGCAATGTTTTACAGAGGCGCGAATGCATAACGAGTGTGTATGTGTGTGTACATACGTGCACAAAAGCATATTCAGAGTCCATCCACTCAGTTAACTACAGGTATTTCTTGAGGAGGAGCTGGAGCGGCAGCCGCTCTCGGAACCTGAGGCCTCTTGAAGTAAAGCACGAGACCAAGAGCACCACTGAGAAGGCCGATGAGATAGAGGTCCCAATTCTGAACGAGCGACTCGTCCCATTTGGTCAGTTGGTCGAAAAGTCCTAATTCTTGCACGTAGTCCAGTCCGAAGAGCAGGAAAAGCTTGACGAGAGCAAGAGCCACGGGGATGCGAGCGTCTGGACTAGCTTCGGCTGCCAGGTCGTAACATCGTTTCGCCAGGTGACGATCCTTGGTCAGGCCCAATCCACGTTCGTGCATGTAACCTAAGTTGAACATGGCTTGGGCGTTGTGCTGATGTTCCGAGGCCGAGCGATAGTGACTCGCTGCGGCTTCGTAGTCTATTTTCGTACCTCGTCCGTAGTAATGCGCGTCTCCAAGCTTTACCTGTCAAATGAACAGAATGTTTAGCTATTTGCAATTTTACTGATAATATTGTTGACGAGAACATTATCAAAAAATTACTATCATTAACAAATTTTTATTCATAATTGGCTAGATATTTTTAATTTTAATTCAATTTTTTGAAAACGATGAATTTATGAGATAAATTACAAAAAATTTGCTTCAATTGTTTCGAAAAAAATTTACGTCTATTCTTTGACTGATTATGAGAACTATTCAATCTTGATATTTTTCTGGGACAGCGTAGATATTGAGATATGACAAAATGAAGAATCAATATTAATTTTTTTTTTTTTTCTAACATTGAATAACTTTTTTAAGTAAAATTAACTTTTGCCATAGGACAGACCGTGTAAGCTTTAAAAATGTGTCTGTCTCAAAGTTGTCAGTCGCGAATTTGATTAGATGTAAGAGCAGTTCACTGCGAATGGTATTCACTTGTTCGTATAATAGAAGAGTTCCCCGAATTCAAGAGAGCCTATCACTTGTATAAGTTTCTTTGATAGGAAATTACTGCACGAAATAATATTGAGCAAAAAGTTATGAAATCATTGCTAATATTAATTAATTACTATTATTAAATTTAAATCTAAAATCGTACTAGAAACTTCGAGTAATATGCATTGGTATGCGAGAGGTTTACAAAGGGCTAAGTTAATGCTATAATAAATGCACCGAGGTCTGAAAGTATGAGAAATTTCCTAGAAAAATAGTTAATGAAGGATTGATTTTTGTTATTGTTTAAGGATGTACCGTCAACTTAAATAACGAAAATAATATTAAAACATTATTCTCTATGTATATTACGCTTATTTGTGGATGTAATAAAGTCAGTGTATGAGTACATCGAAATTTTTCCAATTGATGAAAATTTTTATTTTAGAATGCGCGTAATGACGACACGTGACTTTATCTCTAAAGTTCCCTATACCATACAATCTTTCTTTTGTTTCCGATTTCCACTCTCACTAGTAAACACTATCGCTACTTTAAAGATTGTAAGTGCCCGTACCGTAAAACTGAAATGAATTGAGGTCCTTTTCAGAAAAAATGTATTATTGGTAAGATAACTTATAGTTTCAACTTTTTTGATCGTGTTATATTAAAGGGACTTTTCCTTATAATATCACAGCTTTGGTTAGGTCGATTAGACTTTTCTTGGAAGCATTTGGATTTTTATTCGTTTTCAAAACCCAAAATTGTGATATAACATTTTTCATTTTTGAAAGTATTTTTATATTATTACGAAATTTTTCGATGCAAATAAAAATTCGCAAAAAAATGATATTTCTCTGTGTTACAGTTTCAACTGGTTAAACACAATTTCACAGTATTCAACTGTGTTAAAGAATTGAAAAAAAATTGTAAAATGGAATCTTTAAATAACATCTTTTCTAAAAGTGTAAATATTCCTTTAAACATAAGTGAATCGAAAACTATAGAAGTTATTCTTCAATCAGTCTACCCTACTGTTAAATTAACCATAGAATTAAAAGCAGTTGCTCGTGCAGAATCTGTATTTTTCTCAATTGAAACTTGGAGAACACTACTTGATTTTGCAAGTCAAGTACATTCAGAAATACTTCATGCAAATGGCAAAATTATTTTTATCAATGACGAGCTCAAAGTTTATACTCAAAACATGCATAATAAATGGGTTCTTTGTTTTCTCGATGTCAAAGGAGCAAGAGTAAATATGATGTTAAGCACATTTTGGAATATGATCCAGCTAGAAAATGATGTAAAAGCTGGATATAGAAACACTATCGATATGATACAAAAAACAGCAAAGAGTGTAAAAGACTTCATAGACTTAATATTAACTATGGGTACTAGTACAAAACAATGCAATGATATTAGGAATCATTTAGAGATGTTGAACAATTACACAGAATCTGATTTATTAAACGAACAATTGTTTAGTAGAAATAATGATATATATAAAGATGTGTTTAACGTTGAAACAGAAGAAGAACAAAAACACTATGATAAGTAGCTTATGTGCAAAAAAGCTGTATTGTTTAAAAAAATTAAGCCTAAAGTATTTTTAAGCATGAAAAGAAGTTTCATGTTCATTTAAAATATTTAAATATATGAAACATGCATGTGAATTGGCAAATGTGCAAAGTATAATGTATATGAAATATTTTTATGTATTGCCATATTTTTATTAGTTATGAGTCCTTAGTAGCACCTATCATAACAAAAGTCAAATTTTAATTTCTTGCATTTGAATGAAATCATACAATACCTGAGCAACAGAGTATCCTTGAGCAGCAGCTCGAGCCCAAAGTGATAAAGCTCGAATAAGCCCCTCCTCTTCTGTTAAAATAGTTGTTTCAGCTCGATCTAGGATAAAGGCAGCATTACTCTGAGCAACTTCGTATCCCATTTCGGCTAACAGATAATATGTGACGAAAGCTTCATTGATTCGACCTTCTCGATAATCCGCATGAGCAGACATAAGCTGGTCGCTCCACTTTCCTCGTTCAGCCACATTTTTCAGTAGTTCTACAGCCGAGTGACAGCTTCGCATCATACCGGTACCCGTAGCATGCATCTGTGCCAGATTATAGAATGCCAGAACGTGTCCTGACTGACTGGCTAGATTGAAATACTTGTTAGCTAGTTTGTAGTCGCGTCGTACTCCGGTACCACCTAAAAAAAATGTTAGTTAATTAAAATAATCTGTCCTCATAATTCTAGATATAGCTATAGATTTCTTGATCAGCTACTTACTGAAGTACATGTTTCCAAGTTGCAACTGTCCATCTACCCAACCTTGTTCTGCAGCTTGACTGAAGTAATGTAAAGCTTTGGCAGGGTCTTTCTCAACTCCTCGACCATACAAATACATTAAACCCAGTCCACTTTGACCTACTGGGTTACCCAATTCTGCAGCCTTTTTAAAGTATTTATATGCAGTGTCATTGTCTTGTTTCACGATATCGCTACCTTCCAAATAGATCTGTAATTACAAGATAATTAGAAATATATATAACTGTGCAAGGATGAAAAATATAAACATCGCGTCTTACTCTTCCCAAAAAGGCCATTGCAACGGGATTACCAGCATCAGCAGCATTTTGGAAATAATGTAAAGCTCGTTGATGATCAATTGGTACTCCTCTTCCACCCTGATAGTGCAGCTGCCCCAAACCAACTTGAGCCTGCACATCACCTTTTTCAGCAAGTAGTTGGTAATATTCTATTAAATCTTGGTCAAAAATTCCAGAACTGTAATTAGGATTTTCATGTTCATCAAGAAGTCTCACACGTTGCACAACAGGACCTCCACTTAAAGATACTTCATCTGCAACTTTATTGGCAACTTTTCTATAAAAATCTAAAGCTTTCTCACAAGAAGCTTGAGTGGTTATTCCAGACCAATAACGGTAGCCCATGACCATCTGTGCACGTACATCTCCCCCTAGGGCTGCCATGATATAATGCAAAAGTGCTTTGGCTTGTGATGGCTCCACTCCTCCAAGTCCTGTTGCATACAAGAATCCCATGCCCTAAATGATTAAAAAACATTATTAATGTTATATTTTTGATTTGATATAATAATTTATTGAACACACCATGTGTGCAGAAGGCAATCCAGTATCAGAGAGTTCCTTCAATGTTGCTATAGCAGCTGGTATATCTTGAATGGATGAGCGTGAAGTTGAGGTAATATGTGTTCCCAGTAACTGAACCCATGCCAGCATAGAACGAGCTTCCCTGTGACCCAGAGTTGCTGAAGCTGTCAGCAGTTTGTATGCTTCAGCTTTATTCACCCTGGTGGCATTTAAAAGTCTCTTGGCCTCCTTAAATAACTCTTCAGCTATAACAGTATGCCCAATTATTAGTCTGTTGATCAATAGACAGTAATAAGAATGAAAAGAATTATTACTACCTTCTTGCTCTTGTGGTGTAAGAGGTCTAGGAGGCTCTTCAACAATATCCTCTTCTGGTTTCTCGTTCATCCAAAGTTGCAATTCATCTTCTTCGGACATCAATTGATTAGCAGTAGATTCTGTATTATCGGTGTACTTAACCTCATCTTCCTGTCCCTCAACTTTGACTTTTGGCTGCTTAGCGATCTTCTCTCCTACATGGGGATCAGCAGGAGGCAGTAGAGACCGAATCGTATCCCTGATAGCAGTGATTTCCCTCAGGTGTTCGATGATGGTTTCCAGATCCTCCGTAACAATCTCCTCCTCCGAGTCCTCTGCAGACTTAGCCTGTTGGCTAACATCCGTCAAAGGCTCATCTTGCTTCTGATCGATATTAGCACCAGATCCATCCTTGGTTACCTCTGCTCCCTGCACTGCCCAGGCAAATAGCAGTACTGCAGCGACGACGTGGCCCAGCTTCATTTTCTCGGCACTGCGCTACTTCTTCTGTCTAACTGATGTTGTCCGTTGTTACATAGCCGGCGATCCGCGGATTCACCAGACGTCAAGGCATACGTGGACATCGCTAGCAGACTGCAGCCATCCCGACTATCGTCATTAATTACGTCAATGTGACACGTCAGTACTCATAAAGCCTAATATGAATTACGAACAACAAGCTATTATAGAAATGTCTCACCGGTTCATCCGCGATTCGAGAGAATTAATCAGCGAAAGTGTACCTGGTTGGGAAAACGGCTGGATTTTTTAGTAATACGTAGAGATCACGTTTTTGAATCAGCTGTTGTTCGCGGCAGCACGGCGATCATTCCAGAGCTCCATTCGACGACTCGGAGCTGGGCTTCGCGCTGATCGGCTCCCTCCTACGAAACGTGCCAATTTTAAGCCTATTCAACTCTTTAACCGGTAAAGAAATCGATCTTTAGATTGTGTATACAAAAGTGACGTCTCAGTTGCTAAACCGCAAATTTAGAACGACAGAGCCGATAGCTGTAGTGCATCCGCGGATAACAAGCAGGCTATCTCTCGACGACAACACAAAAAGAAATATGTAATACATACATCATCTATGCGCGCGCGCGCGTGTGTGTGTGTGTGTGTGTGTATGTACAGTATATATATATACTGTACATACACGTTTCTCACGGTGGTTGGTAACTGTTTCATCGCTGAAAGGTTTACGAGACTGCGATTCGGTGGGATTTGCGCCGTTAGAGGTCTCCTGCGAATTCTTAAACTATTATATTATATATTATATTAGTTTTGATATTATACCAAATATCAGAATAGTTATATCCTGTTCGTTATTCTGCTATAATTAGGAAGTTAATCAAGACTGAGAATCACTGCCAATTCTCACTGCCAGCTTCCGCATAATAATTTATTTGTAGAACTAGAGCAGTGTCGTTCTGATGTAAAATACGAATTAACCACATTATCTTGTTATCTAAATATATTTACTCATATTCATATTATTTGTAGTTTACTATTAAAAACGATCTTATTCAATTGGTTAAAATTTTGTTAAAACCAATGAAAAATCATTTGGAAATAAGAGATGCCAAATTAACATGACAGAATAACATGAAATTATTCGTGACTATACAACAAGCAACTGCAAATAATCTATTAGTTTAATTTTGTGTCTCGAAAAAATACGACGAGTCCAACGAAAATAGAGTTTCCCTATTATTACCTAATATTAGCTGTCTAAAATGAGTTGCAATTCGGATGAATTGACAAGTGAAATAACAGTGTGCAAAAAAGATTATTCGTTACATTGGATGACCATGTTCACTAAACCATATACAGCCTGGAAAGCTACGATGTACAGGAGCTACGCTAAACACTAATGTCATTATTATTTTAAATTTTACCTCTCCGTCTCCGTGTCTCCGACCTCTCCGTTATCGACGCATGCGTACCAATGTACCAATCACAGTCTCAAAAGCAACATGCAGGCAGCAGGCAGGCAGCCTCAGCGCTAGAAATCGTAGTAGTCTACGATTATATTCGGTCGTCGAGTCAGTAGTTGCTCGCGAGAGAAAGAGAGGAATTATATTTCAGTGTGACTAAGCGCCACCGCCGCCGCCGTCGCGCGCGGCTAAAAATCATCAAATATACGTTAAATACGTGTATAATCCTTTGTAACAGTTAAACACACAATACTTGTGTAGCCGAACAAAGCTTCGTACAGCGAATTTAGGTTCCCGCGTGCGGCCGCGCAGTGATATTAGACACACACAGGCCGACACACATTATTTCGTGTGTAGCGATCGGAAGAACGTCGTCGACGACATCGGAGTCGTAGATCGCGAGAAACAAAGACGGAGCTATCGTACGTAGCTCGTGGCGAAGAAGAATAATCGGCCGAGTGTGAGAATACACAAGAGCGAGAGAGAGAAGGAATCGTTGCAACAGCTGTCCGTCGTCTCCGAGGAAAGCTCGCGCTCGCGCGCTCGCGGCACAACACGCATATATATATACACACATCGTGTCGCTTATATTATCCATCCATCCCACGTAGCAATAAGGCGCGACTCGAGTAGTGAGTGAGATATAGATACACATACAGAGAGAGAGACAGAGAGACAGAGAGAGAAAGAAAGAGAAAGAGAAAGAAAGAGTCTCCCTCGTGCGTGTGCTCATCGCGCCAGAAGTGCGAGAATACACAATTACACACTAGTAGCTGCTAGTGTGCGCCCGTCAGAGGCACAGCTCGCCGAGAGGATAGGACGACGAGGAGGAGGCGCTTACGGCCACAGAGATGGCCAAGACCTATGACTATCTGTTCAAGCTGCTGCTCATCGGGGATTCGGGCGTCGGCAAGACCTGCGTCCTCTTTCGTTTCTCCGAGGACGCCTTCAACACGACCTTCATATCCACCATCGGTGCGTATATATACCTGCAGCTTTAACGCTCCCCTTTCTCTCCTCCCAACTCTTTTTCTACTCCTACCGACACGTACGTAATAATAGCTCTACCTGTTCCCCTTTTTTCCCTTCTTCTCTCTCTCTCTCTCTCTCTCTCTCTCTCGCACACACTATTTTCTGCTGTTCTCTGTCTTTCTCTCTCTCTCACAATCCTCTTATCGCGCGGAGGAAAGAGAGACAGAGATCGAGAGAGAAGGAATGAGAACCAGCACGAAGATCGACGTCCTTGGAGACCTTGCGATGCAGACACTAACATCAAAAGTTCGAGCTAAGCGCAGAGTTTTTCGATCTGACTTCTGAGTGTTTATAAGGCCACAGGCTCTGTTATCCAGAATTCTCTAGGTTAGAATGTACTTGAGTCTTCGCTGAACAATTTCTGATAAGGGTGCTTTGTTTTCGAGGTGCCAATTAGTGCCTTTTAGTTTGAAACAAGCAATGGATCGTTGAAGAACATTTTGGGAATTCAGATTCTTATGTAAACAACTAAGTACCTATTCGTGCAATATTTGGCAGATGCAGTGTTTTTGTCTGTTTTTTATCCGTAGGGTAAAATTAAGGTGGGAGTGGAACCGGGAATCATTTTTCATTGCTCTGTCTCAACTGGATGCTTCTTCGTTATATAAAAAGTAGAAAGATTACAGGCACGATAGCTTGTCAATGATAACTTTCCTGAAGTGCCTCAGACCTGAGTCTTTACTATTTTTGATGGTGGTATAATGCACACTTAGTGTATTTATAAGAAAAAGCCTTGATTCAAAAAACATAGTTCGCGTCGTTAATGAATAATGTGAAATGTAAATAAGTTGCATTGGAATTTTGTACTCATAGATTCCATATTACTTTCTATCGAGCAGTCTACCATCGATGCAAAAGTCTTAATTGGATTTAATACATTGCAACAAATTCTAAGAAATTTTGATCAATTAAATCAATTTGAAGAGATTGAATTTGCTATTTCTCAGCCTTCACGAACTGGTTACCTTTCCTTTTAAAATAGCAAAATCTCGTGCTTATCATTATTGTATAAGATGTTACATAGCAGTTTAACATTTATATACAAATGAAATAAAGGATCTCTATTATAAGCATAAATTTTATTCTATTCTCAAAAAGTCGACTTACCTACATTCATTATTCTATGTCTCAGTCCATGGAAATGAGATTATTCACATGAAAAGTTTACAGATCTCTTAATTGTGTTTTTAAGCTTTGAATGAAAAACAAAAAATCCATGGTTCGGTATCGTGCGTTTTTTGTAGCAGTCTCGTCGCAAAAAAAGTACCTCGTCACGCTTTAGCTACTGGCTCATACATCGAATGTATGTTCGATCATAAAAGCATTTGAATAATGACGTAGGTGAATAAAAGCAAATGATTAATTCACTAGTTCGTATATAGGTGTTTCGGAAAACAAAGAGAGAGTGAATTTCTGGCCACTTTGCGACCTCGTCTACACGTTCGTTAAGTCATTATAATTTTTATATTGATCGATTTTATTTTTTACCTTTCATTGAATTGTACTCTCAAGATACTCGGGCGAAGCAATAAAAAGATCTGTATTATAGTGTGGCGAGAGAATTTCGACGTGAATCACTATACGATTGGAAGATCAAATAAAGGAATGTTCGGAATGAAAATTCCATCAGCGCTCTACGTGTAATCGTAGCGAATCTCTTCACTTACGCGTAGACACGTACACGGAGAACCGTCAAATTCTCAAGCCGATATCGGACATTCCCATAATGATCGTCGTTGCTTTGTACACGATGTCAATACGTTAATTCACGACGTTGGGTGTGTCTATATATCGCTCATTGACTCAAGTCCTCCACGACGTCTTCGAAGCAAGACAAAGCGCGCATTGTGCACGCGGTACCGCTGCAACACATCATTGTTTCGATGACTTATGCCTTACCCCCCTCTTTCCTCTTATTCGATCTTATTCGATGCGGAGGCGATCGAGAGATGACGGGAAAATCGAATTGGCGATGTCGATTAACGCATACGGACATATACTTGCGAGTTATTTAACGACACTACACTCTACAGTTTCGTTTCGTTTGTTTATTTTTTTTCTACTCGTAAGAAATAATTCTCAGAGATGTACATGAAAGAGGCTCTTGTGCAGAGAAAAAATAACTCATTACTCGATCTTACGTTTCTACGAATTACATACTAATGAGAGCACTTGAGCTTATGTGGAATCGCTAATTTTTAAGTTTAAATATGTTAATCCAAAGGAGCAAGGTTATGAAATTAATTTTTTGTTTTCATTTTAATAATGCAGTATAGATGTCGCAAATAAATATTACTTATAACTGAGGACTTATATTTAATGTGTTCAGATATATATAAAAGTAGAATTAAACAGGTAGGGAGAAGCTGAATTCGAATTGCAATAAAGAATAAATCTTTATGGAGGAGAGTGATTATAAATGCCAGTATTATTTATGAAGACAACAAAGTAAACGTTTTTCGATCTAAGTACTCGTCCTGCTTCAACGAAATTTCACCTACTTAGAAACTCACTACGGCTCACATGATTGTTTATAATTTTACAGGCAAATATTAAATTATGAAAATAAATAGAATTGAACTTCCCGCGCGTCTGCGCTGCAAACTGTAGCATGATTTTGCTATAGATCGTGAGAGAGAGAGAGAGAGAGAGAGAGAGAGAGAGAGAGAGAGAGAGAGAGAGAGAGAGAGAGATTTGAGAATCGCTTGACACGTTTACTGTGCGTCGTAAAAATATCTTGTCGTCCTTTATCTTTTTTTCTTTTTTTGTTTATCGACGATGTTTCAACATTCTTTCGTGTTTACTATGTACACGAGTGAGTGGACATAGGAGAAAGAGAAAGAAACTGATTGCATTGTACTCGTGTTACTAATTAAAATAGATTCATAGCACTTTTTCGTTCTTTCTGTAGCTAACAGCTACAAAAGTAAAATATCGATTCAGTAGCTTGCATCCACACAGTTGAACCAGCTATTTTTAAATAAACTATTAAAATGTCTCGTTTGCTTACTCAACAAGCATTCCTTTCTTCCAGAAAAACGACAGCGGTGGCAGGTGCTCTTTCTCTCTTTTTCTTTCTCCCTTTTTCTTTCTCCCTTTTTCTTTCTCTCTTTTTATTTCTCTCGCCGATCCAAAAGTTCTCTTTCTTCGTCGGTCTCATTAAAATCCTTCAAAGACATATGTACGTAGCCTCGAGCTGCAGCCGAGCGGATAGCTCGAATTATCGCGCGCTCCTTTTCCGGAGCAGCGTGGAAAGAATCAGGCCGGCTCGCGACTCGCCGCGTTCGCGGTTCGCGTGATGCCGTGATCGCGTCTAAGAAATACAGCGAGCGATAAAGACTGTATGTACGTACACACATACATGTAAACCAAATGGTCTCAGCTCTCAGCTGTTCTCGCTGCTCGCATCTATTCTTTCTCTGACTCATGTGAGTTATTATTCTCCCGCATTCTGAACAGAATTCGTAACGATGTTGATGTTATCGTTACCCTTATTGCCCTTCAACTTTGTCGTGAAAATTTTCGCTGATAATAATGTTTGTTTTTTTTCTTTCAGGAATTGACTTCAAAATTCGCACAATCGAGCTCGATGGCAAGAAGATCAAATTACAGATATGGTGAGAAGAGTTGTTATCATATTTTTTTATTATTATAATCGAATGTACGGCGTATGGATTCTCATATGGACATAGAATATGGACATTGAATGCTTTATGAATTATCGTAAAGCATATTTCTTCTGTATTGCGCGCTCGTTGTTAAAATTGTACAATTCGTAATACGTAACATTTCTATTTGTCCTTTCATTGACTAAATCTAATTTCTTATCCTACATGAGGTCTTGTATTATTTCTACCGCGTATTTTCTCAATAAATCTTTTATACTTTTTCTTTGTATATATAAAGTTTTTAACTCGGTTTGAAGGCTGTTAAAAATCACAGCAGCAATACAATAACTAGTTTTGTAGCGATAGTTAAATGTTTTTATTTCTCGCCTCTGTTGCATTGTTTGCATACTTTCGTTTTAGATCATCGTAATGATATGCTATAGATGGCGAGTAAAATACTTGGCTTAAAATAATGTCGTTATTATTGTATAAACAAATTTGAAATGATGCTGTTAAGAAAGATGGAGCGAATGAAACTGGTTACACAGAGCGACAAAGTTAATTGACGTAATAAAGTGTATGCATACTTGCGTCTGCGCATTGAGCATTCGAGCAAAGCTCGGTTACTGAAGATTTTTTTCTCTTTCAGGGACACGGCCGGACAGGAGAGGTTTCGCACAATTACGACGGCATATTACAGAGGCGCGATGGGCATTATGCTGGTCTACGATGTGACGAATGAGAAGAGCTTCGAGAATATCAAAAATTGGATCCGTAACATCGAGGAGAATGCGTCAGCCGATGTCGAGAAGATGCTTTTAGGTAATAAGTGCGAGCTCACGAGTAAGAGACAGGTGTCGAAGGAGAGGGGCGAAGCCTTGGCCGTCGAGTACGGCATCAAGTTCATGGAAACCTCGGCCAAGTCGAGCATCAACGTCGAGGAGGCTTTTTTCACCCTCGCGCGAGACATCAAAGCAAAAATGGAAAAGAGATTGGTGAGCAGCTTTACTTCTTCGCGAGCGAGCGGAGATACCCTTCGTTGCGTACATTCGTACACTTCGTCATTAACGCCGTGGGCTCGTTATTATTTGCATACGATTGTTGGAGCCAATTTCATTATTGTCCCTAACCAATTTCATCATTGTCCCTAACTAATCGTCGATTAGAGTTCATTCGAATTTATTAACTTTTACCATTTAGTCTATAATAGTATATAATATAGCCTGTGAAATAATTACATCCCAGAATCGTTAAATTTCTTTTATCCCTCGCGATCTTCAACAACAACAGTTGTTGCATATATAAAAAAAAAACATAAAATAACCAATGTTTCTCTGTTTCCCATGCCTCTTTTTCTGTGTTTGGTGCGGGTCTATCATGGCAGAAGGTAACTTTATCCTGACACTGTGTTTACTTACCGCAACTGCATCCTTATGACGCGCTTAAGCTATTATTATACTTACACAATTATTTTATGACATTGTGAAAGATGGCACCTGACAGAATGCAACCTATTTATAGAGCCACTGGTCTCTTCTTTTCGCGCATAAGTTTTGTTCAATCTATAATGAGATTTATTGGCAATAATACACCTGACTTGATTTTAGTACGATTTTAAGGTTGAAGAAGTATAATTGTCTAATAATAATGGCTTAAGTACAGAGCTTTCATTTTTAATTGCCGTTTTCGTATAATTTTCATTTTTCACTAATTCAACTAATTGTTTTAATACTAACTTGTCTATGTAAAAAAATAATTGTGCGTGCCTACGTATGAAAGTGCGTTTGTCTTTGTAACTAATATTTATTTATTGTTTATTTACGACTAGCGAATTTAATTAAAGACATTTGATTTCACCTTGTTACTATTTATACACACATTTTTGCTCTATAGTATTGTAATTAACTTGGATTCATTAATCTTATTAATGATAATGTTTTTTATTATTATTTTCGATATATTGTTGTTTATGGTTTATTGTTTTTATTTTATTGCGTTGTTGAATTTAATAGAGTTCTTTTAACAATATTTCCATATACAAATTGTATGCGCTAATGATGATTGGTTTTTTTAGGAGGCATCAAATCCACCAAAAGGTGGTGGCCACCAACTAAAAGCTATAGAACCTCAAAGGAAACCACCGAGTCTGTTCTCTCGCTGTTCCATACTCTGACCCTTCAACCACCTGCTACATGATATTAAGGCCCACTTGTCTACTACTGTCGTCTATTTACGTTCTCTGTGTCGGACGAAATTTCTGTTCAAAGAGCAGACTTGCAATGGGCATCAGCCCTCCAAGGAGTTCTGTGACTTTACTTCTTGACGATGGATGTAACTTGTCAATTGGGTGGTGTTTTTATAAATTATACAAATAATCGACACTCTCCTAACGGATACTTGGGGGAGGAACTGTACTGACTTCATAGGCTGAACTATTCATAAAATAGTGTTTTATTTTTTCGTCGAATTTGATATAAAATGTAAAGCAACCTTTTTTTTATTTTAGATACTACAAAACTTACAGGAACTTTTTAGATTACTAAAACTGTCTGCGTAATTGACAAATCACTCAACAGTTTAAAAACAACGCTTTGAAGACATGAACAAAACTTATAAACATATTTAATTCTCTATGCAATTGTTGTAAAACTGTGCAAGTCAGGTTGCAGTCATTAGTGAATAAAAGAAGCTCAATGATGTGATGCAATTTACGAATAAAAATTTTCAATTGTGTTGCATTGATACGTTTTTTGATGAAGAGCTGTGTTTCTTTTTCTGGCCGATGCGCGCACGAATTTATTCGTACGAACTGTTTTTCCCCTGATTTCTTTCTATAATAATGAGGTATATAAATAAAAATAAGAAAAACTGCAAGCAATAATGAATGCAAATCCTTTATGAAAAAAGCATCATATCTATACCTTATTAGTATATTGAAATCGTAAGGAGAGGGTTGTAAACAATAACTAAATAAGGCCAGACACCGACCATAATCATTTTTTTACATTGTTGTTGATTAATAGCTTTTTCACGAACTTAACATGATATATAAACAATGATGACGAGGTAATTTTAGCACATTTATTAATTAAAAAAAATTAAAATAATGATATTGCAAAACATGACGGGGTACTTTATGTGATGGATGATGGACAAAAATATTGTATGCTTATTACTTCGTCTTTTGGGAGATGGCGAGTATTTTGATAGTTTGGCAACAGCCTATGTGTGACACGATGAGAAGGTTTTTGTGTTACGCGAAAGAGTTTATGTTTACATGTGTAAGTCGATTTATGTATGTACAGAGGACCTATATAACAAAAGAATTATAGAACCTGCTTGTTGTTGTCATGGCTCGCGTATCCTTATCGATTTTGCATTTTAATTATTCAATTTGTTTCGATTCGGATCTGAATATACAAACGACTATTATAATACATTTTATATTAATCCTATATGTTTTGTGTAAGTGTTTATGTTTATTAAAAGAACTGACCTCTCGATCCCATCATTTGAAACTCTACTCTTGTGACTCTACTCTTGTAACTCTACTCTTGTAACTCTACTCTTGTATCGATTTATCACTATCAAATTCTGTTAATAAAGCCTCGATCTCCTTGTCGTCTGCAGCTCGATTATCCATTTTCAGTCGTAGCTGTTCTATGTATGTCTGTCGAATTTGAAATTATATAATGTTGATATTTTTAAAAAGCTTGGAAATGTACTTCTGAAAGTTACCTTGGCATCAAATTTTATTATTTTACTATTAGAAGAATATTCTTGATTAGTTTCTAGTGGGACATTAACTTGTGTTTTCATAACTAATTCTTTCCTCAGTTCTTTTATTTCCTCGTTCTTTTTAGTGTAAATAGCATGTGTACATAATCCCACCGCCTGCAATCGTTTATTCAGAACCGTAACAGACTCTACTGATTGTAATAACATCTGTTGTTCTTCTTCTAATTTCGTAAGAGTGCTTTAAAAAATAACACAATGAAAAAGCAGGGTAAGTAAAACAAGCTGACAAAATGCAACGAACGAATGATTTATAATAAATATTCACTTAATAAAACGCCAAAATAAGTCTTTCTGCCGTTTGTTTCTATAACACGAGTTTCTATAATAAAATGCCCACACATTTAAAAAATTACCTTTGAAAAGTCAAGTGAGTTTGGGCAAGTCGATCTCGCATTTCTAGCAAAGTCTCTTCCAACTCCTTTTTTGCTGTCTCTGTACTAATTAAATTTTCCGTCAATTTCTCTATATTCCACTTGAAGGTACTATTTTCTAATTTCACAACGTGCGCCTGTTCGATCAAAGACTCGCGCTCTTTTAGCGCAACATTGCAATTAATTTGTGACTGAATTCCCTCGTTCACGCGTTTCGTTTTTTCCTTCTCCATCAATTCGATTAATTGACGCGACGATGATAATTGCATTTGCAGATCGTTTACCAGGCGCTTTTGTTCTTCGAAGTCTATTTCTTTGTTGAGCAACTGTTGTCGAACTTTTAACAGCTCTTGTTGCGTTTCGTCGAGTAGTTTCTACGAGTTCGCATTACACGAAGTTTGACACAAAACATCATCAATGTATTTTCATGTGTAGAGAGAGAGAGGCGAATAAGGCAGATTCAACTTACGGATTTTGATTTTAATTCGTCCATTTTTTCCTTCAAGTAAACTTCAAAGCCGAAAATATTATTGGTAACGTTTTCTTCTGACATTTATATGCAATTTTTACGAGATGTGATAAACGTAGTTCTACGTTTCGTTCGCGAAACGAACGTGATTTGAAATGTAAACGGTCATAAGAATTAATAGTTTATATAGTTGGTAGGAATGTTAACGAAGACAAGGATGGTTTATTCGAAATATCAAAGAGTTACTTCATATTATGTACAAATAATTATTATATTTATGCTTAGGAAAATAAAAATTTTACGTTACATTGTCGTTAAATAATTAATGTGTATCCATAAACTGAATTTCACTTAGAAGTAAAATGTGATTCGGCAGTGGCCTTGGTTGTGGACTTAATATAGTGAATGTTTGACGGTCGACATCGACATTTGTTACGCAAACAAATCCAGCAACGTTTGTTTGCACTACGTCGTCTTCTGGAGAATCAGCAAACGACACCGACAATAAATGATGCAATAAGCTAGGTCCCGGGGTAACCGCAACAAGTTTCGTAAGATTATCTTCTGCTTTCATTCCCAATGGCATACAGGATGAGGGGAGAATCGGTGCTCCTATTTTGAAAAGTTTAGCTTCGCTCCATTTAACTTCAAAGCTATGTGGGTATAGCGGTGTTCTAGATCCATAGAAATACTCTCTCACAGACTGATCTCTGGCTTCGTTTCTTTGCGTTTGACTTCTTTCTACAACACCTCCACTCTTTGGTAAGAATACAACTTTTACAAAGTCAGGCATATCTCTGACCAATTCATTGTAGAGTCTTTCTTGATCTAAAACTAAAATTGTGTCTACTTCAAAGGCCTGTGCGGCATGCGTCAACATTTTGTAGCCTCCACCTTTTATCCAACCACAAGTGTTGATCACGATACCAGAAACTTTTGCTTTTTTGTTTGCTTGTAACCTATCAGAGCAAACTTCAGCTAATCTTGTGACGAGAAGGTTATAAAGAACTGAATTTGAATTTGGATTTTTGTGTCCAAAATGAAATACTAAAGGTGCCTGTTGGCTGAATCCGTCTACAACATTGGATGGTCTTTCAACGAGTAAAGCCCCAACAGTTCCTGGTATTGCAATGTGACCCTGCCCAACATCCAAATCTACATAAATTGGTCGTCTACCCATCCTCACTGCGTAATTCAACAAAAGTCTGCACAAGGTAGATTTGCCAACGTCGCATGGTCCAACAACCATCAAAATAGGCCCTCTAGTATCATCTTTTTCTGCTATTTCTCTCATTCTTTCCATGGCAGCATGACAATTTAAATACATACTCATTGGAGTCTCCTTAGCAATATAACTGACATCTGTTTTTCCAACAAGTTCTACCGTACAACCCTGCCATGTAAACACTGCAACTTTGGCCCCACAAGTGAACTCGTACTTCTTTCCTTTTACTAATTCTGTACCAAATACTTCGGCCAACCCACTTTTCAACTGGAAAAATAAAATATCATTTATAGACTTGCTTCAAAACATTTAAATTACATTAGTACGCTTGTACATTTCGAGGCTATGTTGCCCGTGAACAAAATTAATAAAAATAAGTAATTTTAAACTATTTCAATAAAGTTAACATTTGAATCAATAATATTTATATTAAATCTAACCACTACATCTACAGATTTAACTTGAGAAACAACGAAAACATACCTCCAGTGTGACTTTTTCATTTTTGCTTTCCAACTCGAAACGCAGTTCGCAGTCAGGATCCAATTTGAATTCTTGAACGGTCGCCTTTTCTTCCGTCATTTTGGTTAAAAATTATTACTGTTTATAAAGTCATAAATAATGATTTATTATTATTTACAATGTAAGTTGCTTTGCGCCCGTTTATTCTTCTTTACGCGCTCCATAAGCCTAACCTATTATTCCACAACTGCGCATGCTACACCCCATACGAATTCAGCGTGAAGACTATAGTGACATCTAAGATAAATTCAAAAATATTTTATTATATTTATTAATTTTCATTTTTAAGTTTAATTTTTTATAGATTTCAATAGGTTTTTCAATGTAGTGAATTTTTGTATAATTAACAGTTTAATGTTTATATTATTAATTATTCATTCATTAACGATTTCGATTATTTCTTTATCAATAATTCATTCATTGGTTTTAAAAATCATGCTATTGTGCGAAAACAGCACGTAAATTAATATATTACATGACGGGTTTGGAAGATTAATTTTTTTTTGCATTTTTCGTTATTTGTTACCTATACGAATATACGATTGATGTCGTAAAATTCTCTAATGCTTGAAGGGAGAGAGTGTCTACGTGCGCGCGCTAGGATTTTCAAAAACTTCATATGCTTTATTCTCAAAATGACATTTTTGCACTTGACATAGGTTATGTCTAAAAACTGTCAACATTTATTGTTATTTTTATCATACGAGTTCGTGTAATTTGCAGTGCAAAAAACGAGTTTTTGCTTTGTTCTCTTTGACGAAAAATTCCGCCATTTTCTTAATTTCCAATTAAATAAATAAATGGAGATTTATACGATAGCGTTCAGGTTATAGAATGCATTTTCCGTTTCGTATTGTCAAATCACCTGCGCCAGCATAACAATTTTTTCTCTCTCTATGATAATCTATTTAAGGAAAAATCAGAAATTCAATAAATTATTTGGAATAGATCGCAAGAAAAAAATGATTAAATATGTATATTTCTTCATGATTTCGCATTTGAATACCTTCATAAGACATTATTTTAAACTCATTATCATTATAAAATATTCCATTAAAAAACCGTTTACCTCATAATTTTATATGTTATTGTAAATACGGCAAGGTTGCAGGCTATAAATAAATAACAATTGAAATAAATATGAAATAAAACACTCAAATAAAGTATGAACAAATCATGTGCATTTATTATTCCTTTTTGTAATACTACATGTTCATACGAGTTGATCTGAAAAGTCTTCTTTATGTTTTAAATATTCGTTACTAAAATCTCACGTCTCTAATGATAAAAATACACGGTAGACGAGGAATCGTACATAAAATTTATTTACATAAAACAAGTAGGTTTCTATTCTAATTAATTATTAAATTATAGAACTTTCGCGTGTCAAGAAGAAATGCATATAGTGAAGATAATGATGAAATTTAAAATTAGTAATGCGACCGCGGTTATTTATGTAAATAACGTTAGTTGATACATTTATAATTTTTTAATAATTGAGCCAATAATAAAACTTTGTGTTTTCCAAGTTCCCTTATTATATTATAATTAAGAAAAGAACAACAAATTATTTAGATAGTATTTTACTGCGTAGAATATCGTTCAGCGAAAATGTCAAAAATCGCAAGAATGAAACTTTCGTATATCCTGTAGACACATATGTATAATATATATAATATATCGTATAGATTTTAATAAAAGCAAGGTTCTTCGTAATCCGATGGTTTGAGCAGACGTGGCAGATGCCCATCAGCCCATCAGCCCATGCATAACTCGGTCGTATCGTAAAGTCGAAAGTTGAATTCCTTTTAATGTGTTTTCTCTCTCTCTTTCGTTGAGGAATGTAATACGCGTATATGCTACCGCCGCGCTGCTACGCGTGGCATATTAAGAGAGAGCGAGAGAGAGAGAGAGAGAGAGAGAGAGAGACTAAGTAAAAGTATTATAAGTAGAGGAGAGGAGCAGTGAATAGTCGTCAGAGCGGAATCCCGCGCGCGCGCGCAGAGACAGTGTCGTAGTCAAGGTTATGTTGATAGTGAACCTACTTTTTAAATGCTAATGAACGAAATTTGAATATTTAAGTTCATCGGGTCATCACAGCTTCCTACTATTCAATAGCAGATAAGTACGTCACCGTCCTCGCATTTCCTTGATCGTTAAAGGAAGATAGGCACTTTGTTAATGCGTATTGTTTGACACTCTGATTGACAGATACCTGATAATAACAGTGGCTACAAAATGCTAGCTGTTGGTAGACGCCTGTTCAATGTGCTCAAAGAGGAGCTACTTAGTGTTCGCTCACACTATACGAACATGCAGATAGCTCCGCTGCAGAGGACTGCTCTGGAGGAGAGGTGCATCCTTGTGGATAAGATGGACAGACCGATAGGTGAAGCGACTAAGAAACATTGTCACCTTATTGCTAAGGATGGAAGTATACCTCTGCATAGAGCATTTAGTGTATTTTTATTTAATAGCCAAGGTGATTTGTTGATCCAGAAGAGATCTTCTACAAAGGTAGGTCATAATCATTAGGATGGTTTTTTGTACAATTTACATATCTCAATTAAATATGTTTGTTTTGATGCAGATAACTTTTCCTGGATATTACACAAACACTTGTTGTAGTCACCCACTAGCAGAAATTGAAGGCGAAAGGGAAGAAACCAATGCTCTTGGAATTCGAAGAGCTGCTCAACGACGGTTGGGTTATGAATTGGGTATTCCAATTAAAGAGGTTCAGCCTCAAGATTTTACTTATCTCACTAGAATTCATTATCAAGCACCAGGTGATGATACTTGGGGAGAACACGAGATCGATTATGTTCTGTTTCTTCAGGTCAATAAAATAACACTTGACCCAAATCCAGATGAAATCAGTGAAATCAGATGGATATCTAAAAGTGGTATTGATGATTTTGTGAAAAGTATTGATTCTCCTTTGACTCCATGGTTTAAATTGATATTAGAAAATCAATTACCATTATGGTGGAACAATTTAAATAGGCTGCATAAATACGAAGATCATTCAACCATTCATCACTTTTCTTAAAACATGCATTGCATGGTTATTTAGATCTGAGCTTTTGTAGGCTTTAGAAAGAGATTGGTGTTTTTATAAAATAAACGTTGTTTCCAAGAATCTTTATCGTGATTTATAAAATGTTAATTTTAAGTTAGTTATAATTAACTAGAATAACAATCTGTAATGGTGCTATAATAGTTTGTACTTTTGCAGTTAATTTTTTTTTTGACTTTTCGCATGTGTGAGATTACGACTTAAGACCTAAAAATTGTATTAAACTTTAATTTTCTCAATGCACCATTTAACTTGAACAAAGGTGTATAAATTTATATATTTCCTTGAAGAGAAAGTTTAAAGTAATTAGAAACTCAAAGTTAGATACATTTAGAAAATGTTTTGTTTCTTAGTCAGCTTCAAGTGTATAGAAGCTGTGTAAGTATCTATTTAATGGTTTTGTTGAAAGGGGCATTATTTTTGCATATATCTATATAAAAATATCGACTTTACGTATTTCTTTTAGTAGTATTAAGTAATATAGCATACACTATTCTCCAATCCGCACTATTATTATTGTTAATTTTTATCAATATAAAATCTTGTAAAAAGTAAGAAAAAAAATGTTAAATATGTATATTTTTGTAATATAACTATCTATTTGTAATATCCCTAATCGACTAACATAAAATGTGTAAGAATTTTGTACGAAAAATGGTTAATAAAAAAAAAAGAAGTTTCTAATAATTATCTAATATGTAGACATTTACAAGTTTTCGTTTTAGTGAATAAATGTGAGATGAATTGAAATGTAAACAGGATGCAAGCCAGAGCCCAACCTAGAATAATACGGTTGAAAAAAAATCCCCAATACAAACTAGCTTTGCGAATAGAAGTTGGCTAACCTGAGAGCGACCGGCTTTTGACGTGTCTTTTAGATGAGATTGAGATGCGTGAGCGGCGTGTGCGCAGTGTGGAACAAGTGAGATAGAGCGCATATATATATATATATACACACACATACGTATATATGGTTGCCGCCGTGCCGCGGTGTCTGCTTGCTACGTGTCGTCGTCGGTGCAGCCAACAACGTCGACTCTCCTTTCCTCGAGATAGGAGGCCCCTCATGGAGATCACTGGTCTCTAGGATCAGCTGAGCCTTGCAGAAAGAAAAAGGAAAACCGTCTTGGACACTCGTCTCAGCCAGTGCAGCAAGCTCACGGACGTCGAGATGCAGCCGAGCAAGTCGCAGGCGACGACTCTGTCGGCGACGCCGGCGGCCAACAAGCAGGTCCTATTCCCCGACAAGAAACCTGCAGCCAAGCAGGTCAAGTCGTCCACGTTTACGAATGCCGCCGGTCTCAATTCCCTTATCACCTTCACGGTACTGCTTTTGGCCTGGATATCCGGATTCGCCTCGAGACTCTTCGCTGTCATACGTTTCGAGAGTATAATCCACGAGTTTGACCCATGGTACGAATGGTCTTTATTTCTTATTTTTTGGGGGGAGGGTATGTGCTAAACATGAGGGAAGTTGTTTCTTTGCTCGATATATGTACAATCGAGATAAGAGAGACTCGAGTAGCAACTATGGAAGCTTAATCACTTGAGACGGTCATAGATCTTGGACGTGGCAAATTACTTGGGTATTCGAGTTTATTGGCTTTTGTTGGGTTATAAACTGCTGACTCTTCTCGCGATGCATGTACTGCATTGCACGTTTTGTCGCAGTGCATGCTTATGGGATGTTTGTTTTGGATTACTGTGGGTTGTTTTGGGTATACGTTCTTCATTACAAAGAAATTATGAATCGTTATTGTAGATGGAAATACATTGTTTCTAAAGATAGTTATGGTGGTTGCAGTGTTATTTTTAGAGAAACATTCATCGAAGTGAAAGTACTTGTGAAAAAAATGATAAGGATATGCAGGATGTACTGTAGTCTTTTTCTCCAATTTTTATATTCAATTTTTTTCATAGGTTCAACTACAGAGCTACAGCTTATATGGTGCAACATGGTTTCTACAATTTTTTGAATTGGTTTGACGAACGAGCCTGGTACCCTCTTGGTCGAATTGTTGGTGGGACAGTCTATCCTGGTTTGATGATAACATCTGGATCAATACATCACATTCTCCACTCGCTGAATATACCAGTTCATATTAGAGATATCTGTGTGTTTTTGGCACCCATATTCAGTGGGCTTACGGCCATATCCACCTACTATTTGACAAAAGAATTATGGAGTGCAGGTGCTGGATTGTTTGCAGCTTGCTTCATTGCCATTGTTCCTGGCTACATTTCAAGATCCGTAGCTGGTAGTTATGACAATGAGGGTATTGCCATATTTGCGTTACAGTTTACGTACTACCTCTGGGTCAAGTCTGTCAAATCTGGCTCAATATTCTGGGCCTCAATGACTGCCTTATCTTATTTCTATATGGTCTCCGCATGGGGAGGATATGTTTTCATAATTAACTTAATACCTTTGCACGTTTTTGTGTTACTGATTATGAATCGCTATAGCCAACGTCTTTTCACAAGTTACACCACCTTTTACATTCTGGGACTCTTGTTCAGTATGCAAATTCCTTTCGTTGGTTTTCAACCGATTCGAACGTCTGAACACATGGCTGCTGGTGGCGTGTTCTGTTTGTTAATCCTTATTGGCACTTTAAAGTGAGTTAATTATATATCTATATAAATACATATATTTCTATCTCGTGCTTTAAGAATGATTAAAATTATTTTTCTAATGCATCTAATATATCTAATACTACAAATTCGTTTATGTGAAAGTCTCATTTATATAAATATGCTATAATGATTTTATTATTATTTCAGATATTTGAGAACATTTTTGACCAAAACAGAAATGAAATACTTTGGTGGAATGGTAGTTGGTATTGCCCTCGTATTTTTGCTCATCTTGATTGGTTTGACTTACGCTGGTTTTGTAGCCCCATGGAGTGGAAGATTTTATTCGCTTTGGGATACAGGCTATGCCAAAGTTCATATTCCTATTATTGCTTCTGTGTCGGAACATCAACCGACAACGTGGTTCAGCTTTTTCTTCGATCTACATATTCTTGTTACAACATTTCCCGTTGGTCTTTGGTACTGCATCAAACATATCAACGATGAACGTGTTTTCGGTAAGACGTCGCATAATCGCTCTATTATTATCACTCGTAAGATCAGGATTAATAATGTAATTTTTGTTAGTTATATTGTACGCAATCAGCGCAGTCTACTTTGCTGGAGTGATGGTGCGTCTTATGTTGACGTTAACGCCAGTGGTGTGCATGCTCGCCGGTATTGCTTTTAGCGGCCTTTTAGAGCTTTTCCTAAAGGAAGAGGATCGCGATGAGGGTAGCGGTACCGGAGCCAATGAGGAAGAGAGCGAGGAAGAACAAGAGAGGAGTCCAGGTCGTGCCCTGTACGACAAGGCTGGCAAGCTCAGGCGGATGAAGCATGAAAAACCCAAGGGTAACGGTGACGGTCTTGGTGCCAATGTACGCAACTGTGTTGTCATTTTTATCCTCATGCTGCTTATGATGTTCACTGTGCATTGTACCTGGGTAACTAGTAATGCATACTCGAGTCCATCTATCGTGCTGGCGTCTTACAGCAATGATGGTGGAAGAGCTATCCTCGATGATTTTCGTGAGGCTTATTACTGGCTCGCTCAAAACACTCACAGCGATGCCCGCGTTATGAGTTGGTGGGACTACGGTTATCAAATTGCCGGTATGGCTAATAGGTAAATATCGTTAATTTGCAGTTGACGCGTTTAAAATAAACTGTGTAAATCATATTTTATTGATACTTTTAGGACAACATTAGTAGACAACAATACATGGAATAATTCTCACATCGCTCTTGTCGGTAAGGCAATGAGCTCTAACGAAAGTGCAGCTTATGAAATAATGACGTCTCTTGACGTTGATTACGTGCTAGTCATATTCGGCGGAATGATTGGTTATTCCGGAGACGATATCAACAAGTTCCTTTGGATGGTGAGAATTGCGGAAGGTGAGCATCCACAGGACATTCGCGAAAGTGACTACTTCACCGAGCGCGGAGAGTTCCGTGTAGACTCGGAAGCGTCACCGACGCTTCTTAACTCCCTTATGTACAAACTTAGCTACTACCGTTTCGGCGAAGTAAAAATCGACTATCGTTCGCCTGCTGGTTACGATAGAACACGTAACGCTGAGATTGGTAATAAGAATTTCCAGCTTACGTACTTAGAAGAGGCCTATACTACTGAGCATTGGCTAGTGAGAGTATACAGGTAATTGCACACTATCTCAATACCAACAACATAAATCGAACTAACTCGATTTTTCAAAATCATTGGTAATTGTTATTCATGAAAATATGTTTCCTACTAATTTAGGGTGAAAAAGCCAAATGAGTTTAATCGTCCGAGAATACCAATATCGAAGCGCTCGATAACTCGTCAAACGAGTTCATATATAAGCAGAAAGGTAAGACATTAGTGGAACAATGCGATTTCAAGAGACAAAGATTCTCTCGTATCGTTTTGCTTTTTTTGACCATAGCTAGACAACCGAATCGAAAATTTTGTTCAAGATATGGGGGGGTGGTCATTGATTTTTCAGACTGCCAGACGAAAGAAGGGCTTCATCAAGGGACGACCCGCAGTCGTGAAGGGTCAGAAACCACATAGAAAAGCATCGACGTAACAAAACCACGACATTCCGCTAAGAAATTCGAACAGTGATTTTTTCTAATTTAGAGAATACCACCGTCCCTTCGATCTCCACATTGTAAATTTCATCGATTGAACTGCAATTATGGAGGATAATGTTTTCTTATACACACATACATACACACACGTTCTCATTTCTGAAAATTTTCAACTTTAGTTACTAAGCTAATTCTTGTTTAATCATCTCTTTATTTATCGCGAACAGTTTTGTAAAAAGTATAATAAGAATTATAGAACTTCGAGTGTTATACAAAATATGCATAGAGAGTATTTTTACAAAACTAATTGGGTAAATAATCAGACAGCGGAAGAATTTGGGTAAATTTCAATGACTCTTTTCATTTTTAGAATCTTATTCTTTGATTCACAAATGCAGTTTTTTAAGTAGATGCACACACTGCTTTACGAGTAACAATCAACGAGTTCTCTTAATTATATATATCAAATGACTGAAGCAGGTTCACAATTGACTAAAATTAAAGTTTAAGTAGAACGGAAGCTTTTCGAGATAACATTTGTATGAAAAAAGAAGCAATGTACTATATATAATACTATAAGTCTTTGATTCTTTTGAAGTGCGTGAATCAAATTACTTTTTTCAAAGTTGCAAATGATGTTTATTCAAATACATTTACATAGCACTAATTTACTGTAAATGTAAAAATGAACTGCAATCGTCAATGCGAAATAATGAACTAGTAATGATTTTTGTGGAACTCAACTGATTGAGCCTATGAAAGGCTTGTATGCGTGTCTTGTGTACACAGTTTGTTGTATAGAGTCTTGTTATGAGATAAACATTTGAAGTAATATTTGTATTTAGATTAATTATTTTCCAAATTCCTAGTATTATTTTTTAATTTTATTGATTTAAGTACATTTGTAAAATAAAAATTTTCTATATATATATATATTAGGAAGACTGACTAATGTTTATAAATGCAAGAGTTCATCATTATGAAAGCGGAAAATTGAATTTAAAAAAAAGAGCTTGAATTCAGTAATTTTTATTAATCAGTTCTAATTACGAAATGGATATGTATGATGATAACATTACTCGTTATAGTGTATAACCGGGGATAAAAATATGACGGTATAAAAATGAATTTTTCTTAAAAAAAACTTTATTAAACGTAATTCTAACAGTATTCAATATAAAAAAACAAACTAATAATATCTCAAGCGGTATTTAATCAGAGCTCTGAGGTTTTGGTTGAGTATCGGTCTTGAAGTAATCATCGGTTTTAAATATTTGTGGAGGCTGCGGCGGTGAAGGAAGTGGGCCCGTTGCAACATCCGATGACTTTTTCTGTTAATTCATAATGCAGATTATATTTCAGTAAGACAAAGGCACACCAGAGCTTTACTAAATACTTACAAAGAATGTGAAAGGATTGAGCATAGCCAATTTACTGTCGGATGAACCAAGTGTTGCCTCTGCAGCTTCCATGTTAGCTTCCAACGTAGCCAGATCTAAGTTTGCTCTTGTGATGAAAAAGTCAAGGGCATCGATTCTTTTGCTAAGCTGAGCTACTTGGGGTTTAAGTGCCAAAAAGCGTGGTATATTTTCCGTTATGGATTTGTCATTCTTGGTTTGTAACTGAATGTTGTAAACATGAATACTTGATTGTTTGAATTCCATTCGTTAGAAAGAGATAAGACGGAAATGCTCTCTTACCATCTCGACTATTGATCTAAATTCTTCTAATCGCAGCTGCATTTCCTCGACAGCTTCGTGAACTCCCTTCAGCTGCAAGAACAACGACAATAGGAATAATCTCAATAGTACGCAAGGCGCGTAATTCAAATGTCAGTCGTGCCATCGTGCCATCGTGCCATCGTTCCATCGTTCCATCGCCAAGAACATACGGCGCCGTGAACGCCTGAGAGTTGGCACCGATAGAGACCCGACATCGAACGAAAACAAGAGATTCGTTTTCGCTCTCCAACAATCTCCAATAATACCTGCCGGAGCAACTAAAGCCTCCATCTCTATTTATACGAATCTTTGACATACCTCGAGATCCATGTCCACTTTGGGATAAGCAGCGTAATCGCTCGCGAGCTCCTTGATCGTGGAATCAGGTGTCGTCGACATGTTGTATGCGTTTGGTCCCTAGATACAACTACTTGGTTTGCGACTACGCGACTACGCGAGTGCGCTGAGCCACTGGCTCAGTATTGAGCTGTGACGTCATTGTACTCACTCTACGTATACGTATATACGGTTGCGTCTTGACACTTGCGTGCGAAAGTGTATACCGAGTACGCGTTGACCCTTCAAAGTTACAGCAAGGCCACTTTTTGGAAGACCTCTTCTCATGGGTTATATACACCAAGGACTTTTTTTAACGATGGCAATGGAGCATTCACCAAAGCAAGATTTACTGTCCTAAAAATAGAAAAGAAAAGACACGCGAGCTTTCCCATAAGAATTAACATTCAAAATTATTGTTGTTGCCTCAATAATTACGTATCTAAGAGGTGCCTTTTTCAAAAGATCTTCTAGATATCTGAACTTAAAATAACTAATAACTGTAATAATTGTTTTAAATGACGATTAAACAGATTTTATTCTCGTAATACAAGAATCGGAAGAGAAGCATTGCGAGTACATAGATTTTCGATTAATAGATCGTCCAATGCGTGAATATTCTCACGTGAATATTCTCACGTGAATATTACATTAAGCGAATCGCCAAAGAAGTTCCCACACTCGGTATGCGAGCATGGGTATATTATCGTATTTTTGTAGGATGTAAATTTAAAAGTAGAGTGAAAAGTATAACTATACATATCTGAGTTTCAACTCATTCAAAATGAATTCTCAATTTTAATCGCCTACGTAGAGTTTAACTTTTGCAGAACAAATCTACACGGACTCTTGAAGCGCTTGATTTCGTGCTGACGCGACTACGTGACTTTGTAAAAACATCGGCAATCGAATATGCATTGTTTACACCGCGAGCGTCTAATTTTCTATTTTCATATTAATTCTGACGCTTTAGGGGACCTCCAAGTTCTAGAATATTATTTTAAAACCGATGCCTCTATTTTTTTCTTGGCCTTTCAATTCATCGCACACACAAATGTCATAATAATACGATTACAATAATACGCTAAAAAATAGCTATTCGAAATGAAAGAATTTCTTTTGAGCCGATAAGAAAATGTTCATGCGATTGAAAAGGAATATATTATTACTCATGAACGCATTTAACAATTCGCCACTCATGTTAAACATTTTCATTATGATATTAGTTAGCGAGGGAATGATTTTTTAAATTATTTTTTAAATTATCACTTTTCGCAAGTTATAACATTTACTTCATACTAGTCGCAGCGCATTAATGTGTGTGTGTGTGTGTGTGTGTGTGTGTGTGTGTGTGTGTGTGTTAACTAATATCGCTATCGCAGATACAACCAAACATACCGAATTTGAACTTTGTTATATCGTAATTATAATAATTCAACGACTTTGGGAGTAATTAGACTAGACGCCGTCTCCAACGGGTTAGCAAATTTCTTCTTTTTTCCGCAAAAGAATCGTTCCTTTCAGTGGGTATTATTATTCAACCTATTTTACACGTTAAATTTTCGAATCAATTATTCAGGCTCGATTTAGATAAAAATACTAAAAAATATGTTCCTGATATAATATAAAATTACACCAGCCAGTATTGTCACGAGTCCGTAATGGAGGTACCACAGTAGAGTGTATCTAAGTTTTCCGGCAGAACTATTTAAATCGTCTTTTAAATTAAAAACTCTTAATCCCCGCCATAGTATGTAAATGAAGTTTGACCAATCGAGAGTGCGTATATCAAAGTTAAATAATTCCTTGTCGTCGTAATTCATTCGATCGATGACTTTCATTGTCTCGGGACAATGAATTCTCCAGTTGCCATTGCTAAAGTAGTAAATTGCGTCCAGATGTTTAGTGACACTAAAAAATATCGAGACGAACCTGAAAACAAATTTTACGATTTATCGAGATGACTCTTTTGATATTTAAGGGACAAATAAATCCATCCAGTGAGCGTTCGATTGCCTGGCCTCGCGATCCTTTGGCGCCAGTTGGGCGTTTATATTAGCTTGCACAGCAACGCTTACGCGCACTAATGCGTTTCTCCCGAAAAGCTGCCAAGCAATCGAGCGCGTACTCGTCGAACTAATCGAGCTTAGGTTTTACTCTTTAGAATGAATATACGCACAAAGGCTTTGTACCCATTGCCAACCGAGCAAGGTCTCCGAGACACGCCGGAAAGAGATGCAGCAAGATATGAAGTATCCAAAACAAAAGGTACGACGGAGTCATGTGCACCGCGTTCAACCATACCGCTTTGTCAGATCTTTCAGCCGCACCAACGTTTCTAATACGTTTATACAGGCTTAGCATCGATGTACTATTCACAGTGGAACTACCAAAATTGTATACGTAAGGTTTATCGAACGGCTTCCTGTAAAGAATAAACAAATAACAACCAGAACGCAGTAGAATACAATCGTTAATTTTACCATCGAGTAGCAAGGTCCCACGTAACCCCAAGCATCGCGTTGATGGCCATGTCGGCTGGGATCAAGTCCATTGGTTCATTATGATCGTAAACTGTGTGTATCATACCTAACCCCACGGCTAGAAACAAATACACTGGACCGTTGTAGTTGCCACTCCAACCGCAAATAGGCTCCCTGTACGTGCATAGCACTGAAAGTACATTCTCGTTTTATTCTAATCGAATGAAATTCGACTTGTTTACATCGTGGATACATCGTTGCAATTTGCCCAATTTTTTCATTTTCCTACCTATACTAGGTCGATAAATACCAAAAGCCCGGTCGGGATACTTCTCCGCGTACTGTCTGACCAAATCTTCCGAGAAAGCCTTCGCATACGTATAGATATTCGGAAATTTTCCCAACAAAGCCTTCGTCTCTTCTTCGGACAAGCCAGATTCGGTCTCTTTGTCCCTCTTCATAGCATCGTGCACTGTCTCCAGGTTGTCCGATATTGGATAAAACGTTTCGTCAATGTCTTTTCTATAGCAGTGGGAATAAGCAGTGGATACGTACAAAAAGAGCTTTAACTGTTTGCATTCCACGGCCAAGTCGAGTAAGTTCTTTGTTCCAAGAATATTTACCGACAAAGCTAAGCTAACTCGGACTTCAAATTTAACGTTCGCTGCATTATGATAAATAATGTCTACTTCGTTCACGAGTCTTTTTCTGTCGTCTAACGATAGGCCTAAATTGTCTAAATGCAGATCACCCTTCATAGCCGTTACTTTCTCTTCGAACTTCGGATTCACTTCTCGGGCTAGTTTGAAAATCTAATGTACAAATAATATGAATTTAATTTATATAAATATTGACAAGTCCCTTAAATGTTTTCTATCTTTTAATTGAAAAAGAAAGAATTTTTTTGTTTTACCTACCTGGTGAGAGAAATACTTCTTCAGCACTACGTCGATTCCCTCGTTCTTTTTGTCTCTCATCAGTACGTAGATGTGTTTGATTTCCTGGCAACTTCGGAGTAACTTTTCGGCTAAACATTTGCCCATGAATCCAGTAATACCGGTAATAAACAGTGTTTTACCAGCAAAGTACTTGGCGATTTCACTGTTTTCAACTCTTGGACTGCTCAACTCGAGATCGTCGCCCATTCGATTGTACAGTTCATCAGTGAGAGTAGTCGACATCTTGGTGTTCACTGTTGCTTAGAATGTTCTGCTTTCAAGCCGAATAAGTTTTGTTCGCGCAAATGAACTTCTTTTATAGCTGATGGTCACATTTATACATTTTGCAGCTCATTAATTACATTAACATTTCTACAAGTAAGCTATATTAATTAAATTCTTCCTATCCTATGCTTTGTTTTGACTCTACGAATTTCAAAGTCAAATGCCTAAGAATGGGACGTTTTCTTTTATCAAAAGTTCCCTCCAAAATGATTAGTCAACGTGTTTGACAACGCGTGTGCTGCTCTTTCATAATGAACTATTGCTAAGTCATAGCCCGGTTTCTTTAAAGTCTCTCCAGTCAAAGTGGCAGAAAGTTCGTACCGCCCTATAATGTGCTTACATTTATAAGATAATTGAAGAATGTGGAGCAAGCTCGAATGCTATAATGATATTCCACATTAACTTCCTGCTGAAAATTCATACCAACCGTTTGATATTGATTGGCCAAATGTTTTTTTTGCCAATTGTGGTAGTAGTATCTACCGGCAAAACTTCTGCCTGATTACTTGCGTTTGTTTGCCAGCGATAGGCCTGTGGACTGGCCAAACTGACAAATCACAAGAAAACGTATTTAAACTACTCTATTCTTCAATAATATATTGTTTTGATGATTGGTAAGCTTTGTCATGCATTTTTTTTTTTTTTTACATTACTGAGGTAATTTTCATAAATATATTTATATAAAGTTACTTTATATAAATATTCGCAGCGCATAACGTCGTATATGAACATACATATGAACACATGAACATACATATATAGTAATAGAGCGCATGTCTTGCGCTTACAGTTCGCGTTCATTCGTCTAAAATATATATAGATCGACCAGTCGTTTGACATTTGCTGGCATATCGCTTACTGGCTAACGGAAGAACCAGTCGCTACCAAATAATATTGGACAGCGCTTGCAGATCTGACCATAAGGGTTGGTTTCGTTTTTACGATTTTTACCAGGGTTCTGCAATAGGTCGATTTCGAAATTTCAGTACATAATTCCTTCCATATTCTTTAGACTGGCAACTAAATTCAAATATGTCAATTTCTTTGATCTTTTTAGGCTTTTTGACGCACTCAGTTATTAATACTCTAATTTCGTGTTATCATTTACAGCCGTCTTACCCGAGATATGTTCGTTTATAAATAAGAATTCTACGTCGATCGGTTCGCTTACATATCGTTCAGTCCAACATCACAAATTTAAACAGAAACTAATAAGTCTAGATCTTAAAGAAGATTTATTTAGTAATGAGCACTTAGTAAAAGTATAAGCAATCTGAAGAGCAGCGACCTTACAATAATCTAAAGAGACTATACTCGTCAAATAAGAATCAAACCTTTTGCAATATTACTGTATCGGAAAAGATCCAATAACTTTTTCACACCGTACGCACTTTTTTCAATAGGAAAATTTTATTGAAAAAAAGTCACTTTACTGAAATATCGTATTTCTTAAGAAAATTGTTCATACATTTCAACTTCTCATTAATTACTAAATCTAATATCTGACTATAAAAATATAAGAAATGCTAACAAATGCGTTGGAAAATTTGGGTTTGAATTTTTCTCAACGTCGATAACTTGCTTTAATCTTGAGTCGAAAATGCGATTCAAAATTACGGAGGATGGGTCTTGTGTGGTTATAATAGCTACCTGAAAACAAAATTTTATCCCAAGTACTATGTGAAATTCGGTAACTACCGCGACGACAGTCCAAAGAAGAGGAATATCAAGGTTAAGGTAAATATATAAATAGAATAGAAAATACAAAATATCTGGGTATAAATTTTGACAGTAGCCTGAAGTGGTGATATACTCACCGAGATTGCATCGACGCCTTAGCAGAAGAACTAGCCCGTTAAACAAAAAGTTCAACAACCAAACAGAAAAGAATTAAATAGGAAAAGCAAAAATCTCAAAACATAAAAGAGTAACGTGCGATTTAATTACAATCGTTGCTTATATTATGCACGTATAAACAACATATTATATCACGTATATTATAATGCATATAATACAACGTTTAAACAAATTTTTTTCACGACGGACCTGTAAGTTATATTTTAGCATTTTATCCCTATATTCTGTTTTATAGCATAAAAATATGTAACATGGTAGTAAGTAACTAGAAAAAAGACGCATTTAGAAGAAAGAAAAATACGTCAACGAGGATGTACATTATTGCAAGAGCAAAGCTGACGAGATACCGAAAGATCAAAAAGAAAACAAACGTAGAATTTGAAAAACACTACTTGACTGAGTAACTATATTTCTAGGATGCTGATAGTTAAATATCTAAAATTCACGTTTTTTCCGCGGTGTTAATTTATCTATTTTTATTACTGTTATTGTTTTGAAAACCAGAGCAGCGCGCAGGAAACGCTGATCATATTTTTTACTTGTGCAATGTTGAATGCGATTGACAAATAAATAAATAAAATAAATAACATCGAATACATGAAGCATCTAAAATTATACACATTTAATTTCAGATCTTTTATGTATTCATGTTTGTTTTTGTTGAATTAAAATGCGCGTGAGTCTCTCGTATCGAATATTTCGTGTAATACGTGTACGCATTCGTACGATTAAAGATCCCTGCATTCGTGATTTAATGAAAGTATCAAAAAGTATTTATATAAATACATTTATGTACATTTACATGTACATAATGTGTTACATTTTTATGTATATCCAACTACAAATATCAGTAAGTTGTTATCGAGGAGACTTGCAGATGACAGTGAGTGAAACCTTATAAAACATGTTTTGTTAGAAATTTACCGTCGCGATTTGGATTAGATATAAACCTGAAAAAATTATGTACTGCGAATTGCGCTGTGAATCGAAATTGATTACTGAGTCCTACTCTCTCATTTGCAGAAAACAAAAATTATAATGTAAAATGATATGAAAAAAAGAATAAAACAAATTACTTTCCATCTCATTTCTTTGAATATAGTCTTAGAAAAATGTACTCGAATCAATCATTAAGTTCAAATATGAATTTAAATTGCAGTACACATTTTTCAATACTCTAATGAATTCTTCTTGAGAGCATTTTTTGCATAAATATTTGTCGAATTAAAAAAAATATTTAGCTTCTTAACTATTATTTAACTGTATAGTTGTGTATAATAAATTTAATCTTTTATTTTTAAATTATAATATTATGAATACATAATACGCAAATTGTTATTTGTATTCAGCCGATAATGTTTTACGGTAAATAATTTGAGATTTTATTAATAATTTTTTTTTTAAACCAAAACATTGTTTTTTGCTTTGAGTAAATATCCACTACATTTTCCTGAATGTAGCAAACTTTTTTCAGCGTAACACACAATTAATAATGATTCACTTATTGCATGCATGTATATTTATATAGCAAATGTTTTGCTCGCCGCCCGATCTTCGGTCTCGAGATCCCATGAATATAGAAGAGTCAAAGGAATTTCAAAATTATGACCCATCTTACAGGGGTAGCAGGATCCCCTGATGATAATTTAAAAGTTTATGCTCACACAAATATGACTATAAAATAATAATTTATATTTGCCATTACCTACTTAATTGTACTTTGAAATAATATTTTGGTTAAACATAAAGATGTGCATAAGTTTGTGGCCCAGTAATTCCATTATAAAGCGGTAGGAAACTTTTTTCTAGAAATTATTATATCGATACATTAATTTCTAATGAAATATAATTATCTATATATAGTGATCTAGTGTCATATTATATTTAATAACTTTTATATTTTTCGAAATATGATCTCAATTAATTTTGTTAGTCTCTTCAATTATAAGATATCTGTTAAGATATCTGTTGAATGAATTCTTTAAATATGAGCTTGGCTCCGTTTGCTTTATTTATTGCTCTGAATATATTAATAAATAATAGTATCTGTGATATAGTTGCTGTAAAGTTGACGCACGTGTAATGAATTCTGATTGAAGATAGGTCAAGAGCTACATAATATTGAACTCCATATTTGTAAAATGTATTTTTAGGTCCCTGATTTCGCTTATTTCACTCGACGTTTACGTTATTTATAGGTATAATTTTTGTTCATACTTTTGGAAAATAAGTAACGATGTTGATTGTCGCATCACCTGTACGTATCACCTGTACGTATCACCTGTACGTATCACCTGTACGTTTCCGGAATTACATAGGTCAAACGACGCTACAAAATTATAGTTGCAAATGATCGATTGTACAGTTCTCGAGTCAAGTGCAGCACATAGCGCGCGAAAGTTCCCAAATTGAATAAAGTACAAAAAACAGTATGCAAATTTCTTTTGCGATGGCATTGGTGTAAAAGAAACACTGACGGCATATATCCAAACCCAGGCTGCTAGTTGCTGCTCAATAGTTGCAAGTGCTCGACACTGTGGGAACTCAATTGGAGAGCAGCAGTTGCTGCTACAGAATAAAACAGCAGATCTCTGATTGACGTATTCGAACGTGCGGCCGTCGCGAATTCCAAACACCATGGACGAAATCTACCAGAACATGTCCGATGATCTCGAGAGTGTACCGGAATCGGCGATGGCTCGTAGCAAAATACAGGATTACTTTGCTGGGAAGTCTCTGCTGGTCACTGGTGTCACTGGATTTATGGGTAAATGTTTTGTCGAGAAGATTCTCAAGGACTGTCCCGGTATCAAGACACTCTACGTCTTGGTTAGACAGGGTAAAGCCAAATCTGTGGAGGAGAGGATGAGGACGTACTTCAGTAATTTCGTGAGTAACCGCGTCTTTTTTTTTCTTCGCCCAGAGACAGCTTTGCAAAAGTGGAAATTGCAAATCGTAAGGTTAGCCGAAGCTCTCGTGGAACACTCTTTCACGTACTGCGTGTTTTCAAGTTCGAAGCTGAAGCTTTTAGAAAATGCCTCCATGGATGTGTGCATGCGTAACGCTTTATAACCGAAGCTCAAACCTACCGTTTTTCTTCTCGAAGCTCGAGAAAGTTATATGTATGTTTATGTTCGCTCAATGTGTTTTTGCACTGAATATCCAATCGCAGACGATTTGTTTGCCTTTTTTGTAATGTTCACCACTCGTAGTAAATGCAGTGATGCGACAAGATCTATTCGGCAAAGCTGTTGAAATATTTTTTGCTTCTTTCACCTTCAGATCCTTCGCAACTTGAGTACGTTGCCCATGCACGTCTATCTCCCAAATCTATTCCAAGTTTCCAGTGAGCATGGAGCGACATAACGTTGCCCCGCAGAAAAATATAAAACCAAGTTTAAATTTGTCAAGCGATTCGAATTAACGCGAACGAGAGATGTCGAGGAAGTAAGCCATCGGGCTTTATTTCCAAAATCGTATACAAAGATTTATTGGCTACAGAAAAGAGACAACTTAATCTGCACTGTCAACGCATGATCTTTGCACCGTAAGATAGCCCGACAGAGCTTCAGGGCTTTACTATTGATCAATCTTGTAACTGTTTAGTTTTCGCTTAGTTATTTTTTAAACTCGACTTAAAATTATCTTCGGTTTACATACGTCTTTTTTCTTGTTAACTTAGTTATAAAAAATTGATTATAATAAAATAAAAGGGATGTCGATCCACAGCGAGGATTCCATTTGACTTAGAGATGATGAAGAAAGTACTGCAATACAAGCACTCAAATTTACCTGTTCATATCCATCGCAATGTTCTCGTGAGAATGATAAAAATTCACATTTCCAGGATTCAATAAACATTATTCCACAAACATAGTTCGCATATTCAAATAATGGTTAATTCTATAATAATTACTGATGAAACAATGCTTGATTAAGCTAATAAACCATTAAAGACACTTGCACTATATTTAAGTGCTTGAGGTTTAAATTTGGCGCTTTTAATAAAGATTCGTATAGGTAAACGATTGGTATATTACAATGTAAACCGCTTTTTACTGACGCTGTGAATACAATTTCTCTTTAATGAAGCACATTATCTCTGCTTTGTATCATAATTTTGAAGAAATAATTAATTGCTTATTTTGATAACAATGCTTTGTGTTCACATTTTTTGGAATATTTATTATTGTATGTGCAAGATGAATTATTTTGGGATTTGCAATAATGTCTAAGTATTCAACTATAAACTCGAAGATTTTTTGTTTTTAGGAAATTGTTATTAAAACATATGATATATGATTTCCGAGAAAAATATATGATGACTGGTTTATTTGTTTAGCAGTGACGTAATTTAGTCGAAATTTAGATACTCTAATTCTTTTGAGAACTATGAACTTTACTAAAAATCTTATAAGACCAAAAACGTCTTCGAATTTATCAATAGAATTATAATATTTTTCAAACTTTTCATTGCGACTTTCATAATTCTAAGAGAAAAATTGGGCTGTTTTTATTTTTTATTTTTAAATGGCAATTCATTGATTTCGATGAACTTATAAATGCTGTCATTGATGTTGTTAACATTTTTGAAACTGCGTACTAAAGTCTTTTCGTTGTTGAGCTGTATAGGAAAAGAACTTGAATTGTAAAAGAATTGATTAAACGAATACATTTTTAATGTATCGTTAATTATATATGCATAAAGGAAGTAGTGTATGATGTAAATCTAAATGAATGACGCATTACACGTGCAAATCATTGGTCTATCAAGTTCGCGCCTGCAATGAAAAATTTGGCTTCGTTTTATTCATCTAATTATACATTTTTTCCAAAAGAACTCACGAATGTCGAATGTCGGATAAAGTATTGGATTATAAAATCGTTTTCTTGTACAAGAAAAAGTGAGTTCCGCAAGAGAAAATGTTTATATATTACAGCCATCCTTAGAATTGAATGGTCATTGCTCACACATTTGTACAAGATTGACATTCCTTGAAACTAAAATTTTAAAGCAAAGAAAGCTAAAAATGCAAAAGTATATCTATTGAGTAATAAATAGCCATCATCAGTAAGTAAGAAGTTATTTATTAATTTTGGGCATTAATTCTAGCTGTTTGACAATGTTAGGAGTCAGGATCCAAATTTTGTAGATAAAGTTGTTGCAATAAGAGGTGACCTTCAGGAAGATCGTCTCGGCATTTCTCCAGAAGATCGTCAACTGTTGATCGACAATGTAGACATAATAGTTCATAACGGAGCTACCGTGAAATTCGACGAGATCGTCAGCGTGGCTCTGACCATCAATGTACTGGCTACGAAGCACATGCTCGATCTGGCTAGCGAATGTAAGCATCTTTTGTCCTTCGCCTACGTCTCGACCGCCTACTCACACTGTTACCAAAAGAACATCGAGGAGAAATTCTACGATCCTCCGGGCGATCTCAAAGTCGTATACGACATGATCGCCTCGGATAAAGCTGCCGTCAACGGACTCAGCAACGATGCCGTTAAAATGCTGCTCGGCAAGTGGCCCAACATCTACACCTTCTCTAAGTCCATTGCGGAGGATTTGGTCAGGCAGTACGGAAACAAATTTCCTTGCTTCGTCTACAGGCCGTCTATCGGTAAGGCGATATTTTCACAACGCGCAACGATATATTTATGCAATATTTTTTAACGATGGACAAATTTTTAGTTACCGCTTCGTACCACACGCCAGTACCTGGATGGATCGGTAACAATAACGGACCAGCTTATATATTTCTCGGTTTCGCCTTAGGTTTCATCCATACGTCCTATCTTGAACGCGGCCAACTTCTTGACTTGATTCCTGCGGATTTTACTATAAATGCTCTCATATCGGCAATTTACGATTGTCCAAAACGATGGTGAGTACAGAATGACGATACCGACATCTTCTAATCGTTCTATCTTCTAATGGGTCGTCTCATTTTCTGGCCACAGGGAACTTGAGAAAAAGAGCGTGGTCTACAATTACGGCAGCAGCACGATTGCCCCCCTCTTATTGGTTGATTTATACAAATCCTTTTTGGAAGAAGCGCCGCTCGTTGGTTCAAAGTGGATTGTCTGGTATCCCTTCATGATATTCGTCGACAAAATATGGCTCTTTTTTATACTGCATTTCTTCCTTCACTTCATACCAGCTATTTTCGGCGATTTGGCACTAGTCTGCATGGGGAAAAGACCAAGGTAAACATTTTAGTGAAACTCATTGATTACCAGTTACCGATTATTCATTCAATTTTCTTCCAACAGAGCATTAAAACTGTGCTGGATGGCAACTATGAATGTAGATAAAATTGTGTACTTTGGTAGCGGTGGTTGGAAGATTCACATGCCAGAATCGATGAAGATGTTAGATCGATTGAATCCGTATGATCGGCAACTTTTTCCTTACGACATGCGAAATTTCAACTGGTTTGAATTCACCAGTCGCTACGTGCGCGGTGCCCGCATCTATGTAATAAACGAGCCTTTGGACAACGTCCCCCAAACAAAGATACGTTACCAGAGGATGAAGCTTCTGCACTACATCACCACCGGTTTGCTCTTCCTATTAATTACCTACTGGGCCACAAAGTTACTCATTTGTTTCGTCAATCTTTTTATTTAAACAATAAAGATCTTTCATTCTACACGGTACATTTATGTTTTACATTTTCTAATTGTTTCCTATCCTCATTTACACAGTCATTATTTGAAAAAAGAAAATACCGCCTTCGTTTAGGCCTCGTACACTGCTATCGTAAAAGCAAATGCTTATACACAAAATGAGCTGTATTTTTTTTTAAATCATTCAAATATATCGACATATTAACGCATAATTAGCGTATTAGAAAATTAGTACGCCATACGGGGATTATCGTCTTGCAAGGCATGCAAGACGCTTTGCGCCATCGATAAAGTCAAGTCAAGATAAAGCTCGTGCTTCGCACTCGTATACCACATATTTATTAATGTTTAAAAAAATATTAAAACAGATAACAACAATTTCACAAATAAAGTATATTAATAATTTTAAATATTAATATTTCAGCTATTTCGGCTTTGTTAATTTTTTTTTTTTTCTGAAAAGAAAACATTCTTGTTTAACACAATTATTGCATTCAGTAGTAATAATTGTAAATAAAATTTCTTTATTATCTTATAAATTTTTTGTTCCAGTGTCAAAGACAATATGTAAGTACGATTCTATTTAGTCCAGTCTTAAATAAAATGCCGAAGTACAGCTTAAAAGTGTTGTAATCGAACAATCTGCCCAAGATTACGATTGTAGATTTTTAATGTACAGGGTTTGTGACAAATAATGCACATAAGTTTTCATGTTTCATACTATTTTCATAGTATACCATACGCAACAGTATAGTATGTTCTATTTCTTTATGAAATAACTAAAAATATATGCAAATATATATTTTTAGTTTTTTTTTTACTTATTTGAAGACAATCCTGGTTGTACTTGTCTTTCTAAACTTTGCATAGATGATTTTCGGCAATGAAACTAAAGATGAGCTTGAAGATACGCATTATGTAACGACATATTTATATATTTCATAGATCTTTTTCCTTTATGAAGAAGACTTCAATAAAATTTCAACAAGAGCTAATTCTGGCTGCAACATAACATTTTGAGTATAACGTGCGTTAAAAATTGTGAAAATTTATTATTAGAAGGAAAATATTTATAATTAATAAATCTACAGCTTTTATATTGAACATTTTCATATAAAAAGTATATTTGTTAAAATTTTGTATAAAAATCAGATTTTTTATTGTTCAAATTCATTTTTGTATGGATAACTTTTTTTCTGAGCATTTTTTGTAATGCACGTAAATAAGAAAAAGTTGTAATTTTTAATGATCTACAATTTTTCCATTGAATTTTCTTGTATAAAATGATTAGAATTTGATTTTTAATACAAAAATCGTTTTTAGCGGAAATCGCTATATTGTGAAAACAGTATAGTCCCATTTCTTCGATCGGACTAAATTTCAGGAGGTCGCGATGTTAGAGTAATTGGAGTGTGCGAAAACAAATTTCGTATAATCTGTCAAATCTCACTGAGATAATAGTGGTAAAAAAAAATTTAAAATTGAACATAGAAAATAAGTGAAAAATCGCTCGCATTTTATAAATTAAAAAAATTTCAAAAAACAAAAAAGTACATTTTTGTATTTACGAAAGACACGTGTGAGTAAAATTTCAGCTTGATTCGGTGATAATTACAGAAGATACGGCATATAGGTGGTTTTGCGATGATAAAAGTATAAGGCACTTCCGTACGACGGTCGTCCCTCAAAATCAGTTTTCAAACATGTGATCAGCACATCGATCGGACACTTATTTTATGTATATTGCGCAACTCCCCGTCGGCGAAATATATACCGTAGACAATGGCATCACGAGCCTATATAAACGTTACCCGAATTCACTGAAAATTCTCAGTCGTGATTTTTACCTCGAGCAAGTCACTACTGTTGCTTGAAACACGCGCAATGTCAGTGGTGGACGTAATTTACCAGCGGATGCGGGATGATACCGAGGTTGTTGTTGAGGAAAAGGGTGAAAGCGAGTTGGCGAAGTTTTACACCGGTTTGAATATATTCATTACCGGTGCTACCGATCTCGTCGGTAAGTGTCTTCTGGAAAAATTTTTGAGAGATTGTCCGGATTTACAGAGGATCTATGTGCTAATTAGAACCAAGAAGGGCGAGGATTTTCAGGAAAAGTGCGAGAAATTCTACAATGATGCTGTAAGTTTACGAAGTAATGCGTTGGCGATCGATGGAATACGCAGTGTTGTGTCCGAATCGAATTCATATTAGTATGTTAATCAATGGTAATGTCATCGTTGGCAAAATCTTTAGGGATGCATAAAAAATGAATCATTGTCCTCTAAAATATAAAGACAAAAACGATGTTGTCGTGTGCAGAATAATTTCCATTAACGTATGAATCGACGAGACTCAATTAACAAACCAAATGTAATATATATATATATATATATATATATATATATATATGGGTCATTCTCTAATTGATTGACCGATTGGATTTTTTTTTTATTTTAAAATTAATTTAAATTTGGTATTTTATGCCAACTTTTGGCACTTCCATGAAGACTACAAGTTGGGAATCTAGCTCTATTTCTATTGCGTGTAATGTAATACGAGTTTCTCAAATGTTCTGGATTTTCAATTTTAGACCTTCGTAAACACAGTTTTATTGTTAAAAGGCATCTTTATGAATTTTTTCGTATTAAAACTCATTTTTTTGAAAATTGGTAAAAACACTAACTGTTGTGACTTTTTGTAACTTCAAGACAGTTTATGAAAAAAATGAAAAAGCTGAGTGACAAGTGACAGTTTACAACAACGAAAAATTGACGAAGAAAAAATGTTTGTCTGGTTAATCTGTGAGACAATGACCCATATTTACAGAGATAGGTGCTTCTCTTATTTAGCTAAGCAATAGCGATTACATGACGCAGGTGTTCGGCATTCTTCGCAAGCTCAACCCGAATTTCAAATCCAAACTGAGTCTGATCAAAGGTGATCTGAGCAAGGACAAGTTAGATCTCAACGATGACGATTACCGTAACATAATCGAGAATACCGATGTGATCTTCCACAATGGGGCAGCGACTCGTCTCGACGAACAAGTCAGTGTCTCTCTGCAGACCAACGTACTTGGTACTAAGCGCATGCTTGAATTGGCCCGCGATTGCAAGCATCTCAAGACCTTTCTCTTCGTCTCGAGTGCGTTCTCCCACAGTCACGAGCGCATCGTCGAGGAAAAATTCTACAGGTCACCGGCCGATCTGAAAACCGTAGCCGATATGCTCGAGGCCGATACCGCGCCAAGCGGACTGACCAGCGATGCGCTGAAGATGCTGCTTGGCGAATGGCCTAACGTATTCGTCTACGGTAAAGCCACTGCCGAAGAACTGGTACAGCAACAAGCCGTCAGATCGGCGTTCGCTTGCTGCGTCTTCCGACCAAGCGTTGGTAAGTTGCACACATATGCATACTTGTTAGCTATAACGATGCTTCATGCCGTCGGTCTTCGATAGTTGTATCTACTTACAAGGAGCCACAACCGGGTTTCGTCGACAAGAATAACGAACCTGCCAAATTCTTCGTGAAAATCGCGATGGGCGCAATCCACGTGCTCCACAACGCCGACTATCCACTGGACTTGGTCCCGGCTGACTTCAGTGTTAACGCGATGATCGTTAGCGCGTGGGACGCTGCCGATCGCTGGTATTATATACTGCTTTGCACAAGAGCTTCTTTAAGTATCGAATTCTCAATCGACAACGACAATTTTCCCTTCTAGGCAAATCGAACCGGAAGCTTTCGTCTACAACTTCGGCACGAGTCAGGAACGACCGATCACTATACGCCAGATAAAGGAAAAAATAATGGACGATCCAGGCGCTCTGGTTACTTCCAAGAGCAAACGTATGGCCTACGTCCTGCTCATAAGGAGTCTTCTTCTTTACTTTATTTCGCGCGTCATCTTCGACTACGTACCGGCTCTCGTAATCGATCTTCTCACGATCCTACACGGCCAAGCTCCGGAGTAAGCGTCCACACATTCGACAGGCATTCAACCATTTCTATCCTCTGATGGACTAAACATTTTTCAGATCCTGGTCGCTGGTTCGCGAGTCGATGGGCGACGCGTGTCGCTTGCACCGATTTTCCAAAGGCAACTGGCGAATCAGAATGCCAGAAATGCTGAAAGCTTACGAGCGCTTGAACCCACGCGATCGCGAGCTTTTCTGCTGCGACGTGCGCAACTTGGACTGGAACGATTATTTTCTCACCTTCTGGCGTGGAATTCGAGTGAACGTACTCGAGGAGGGCTATCAGCTCGGAGAGACCGGGAAAAAATGCTGCTGCAAGTGTCCTTGTAAATGCCTCTGCTACGGACTGAGCGTGGTTTTGGCACTTCTCGCTTACTACGCGATAAGCGCATTCCTGTTGTAGATGTTGATTCTCGGGTTCATTCTCGTCATACCCGACGCGCGAAACATTCGTTTTTTTATACGCGAATAGAAGAAAATGAAATCTGCAGCTACGATACCTATAAGACACTTATAGAAAAAATCCAGACGAATATCGTCGCATTTAAAAATTGCATTGCATGCTCTTATACTACTTATGAGAAATACGAAGCTTATGTGACGAGGAAGTAAATACGATTCGTAAACTAGACATTTGTAATTAGCCAGGGCAATAAGTAAATAAATCCTTTGTAGAGACGACAAATTTGACGAATAACCAGATTGAAACATTAACTTTTTCGAAAAACGCAAAATAAATGAGTGCGAAATTCGAGAAATCGATTATTTTTATCGTTACAAGAAGTTTCAACGTAAACATTACAATGAAAACATATCGTAATGTATGATGAATGAGAAGAAACGAAAGCGAGTACACATGTTACATTAACGGATGAAAAAAAATGTAATTAACACCTTACGCAAAAGAGAATGCGTCAGCAGAAAATGCGAACGTCACGTATTACGTATTCCATTAGCTGTGCTGTCTGATTCATAATAAATCCATACGTAATGAGGGATCGATCGAGGAGGCCGTTGATGTCGTCGACATCATTGTGTCAATGGTAAAAAAATTATCCTTCTCTCTGCGTGTATAACTCGTGGAACAATTTTCCAGATTCATCGAGATTCTGTCAGAAGCACACTTTGTCAAGCTATACTGTAAAAATAACCATTTGAAAGATGAAAAAGAATCGGAAGGAAAAATATTTTCTTGCAAGTCCCTTTTGTTCTAAAAGGTTAATTAGTGGAAAGGTTTTTTGATTTCATTCCAAAATAAACATTTTCATTTCCAAAGATGGATATATCTTTGTCGGATCAAGCCGATATAACATTCGAAATATCACATAAAGTTGCAAATAGTTCGGCAAAACAATGAAGTTCATTGGATTGAATCTCGTTTTAAAGTAAATTTGACTAAACGCTTCCTACCGAGCAGTACGAAAAGTTCATAAAAAAATAATGATTTTATACGAAATTTGTGCTTGCTTGAGTTTCAGTAAAAGAATCGTTATTTTTGAGCCAAGGAAAATCGCTCGGATAAAAAATGGACATTTATTTTTTTGAATGAAAAAGATTTAGTGAACAGGTCAATACTGCACGTAAAAGAAACATAGATGTAATTGGAAGTGTGTGTGTGTGTGTGTGTGTGTGTGCGCGCGTATACGGAGGCGTTTGAAGAAAAGAATAATTCATCGTTATATAGAATAATACTCTTTATTGTTTTTGATAGTTGTTGTTGTTGTCCATATTGTATGTCATTTCTCTGTTACGTTATTTCTTCTGTTTCAAATCGTTCGTCTCGGTGTGTTTCGTTCGCGAGCGGCGGCACTCGAAGATTTCGTCGTTAAAACGACGCACAATAATAATTCATCGTGTTACAAGAAAAACAGCATTTACGTAAACGCAATGGAACAATTGTTTGGTCCGATCGCTGGTACGAGCCTAGAGCGCTTTTTCGTAATCGGGACCGCTTGCGACTAGAATATATACATAGAAAATTGTAATTCGTATTCGTTTGGTTATACATACTCGCTTCTACTTTGTATGCCTTTTGCTCTACAGGTTTACAATAATTCCCGCCAATAATCTCGACAAGTCATTGGTTCGTTGAAAATTGGAAAAAGTGAAAAAGACAGCTCGTTTTTTCGACGTACTATAAAAGGCAAATTCACCGCGATAATCTGTGCATGTATATTGTTATCTGTCCGAATTGGTTTTTTATTTATTTATTTATTTATTTATTATATATATATATATATATATATATATATACATACATGCGGTCCCGTGCAATACGACTCGTGACGCTCGATCAGCGCTCGCGACGCACTCGCACTTCCAGAATTGATTTTCATGCAGTATTCGCATTATTTATCGAAATGGTCAAACACAGCTTTTGTCGGAAGATATTTTGTCCAGACGGCATCATCGGTATCAACCTGTTATAATCTATTCTCGATTTTTTACCAGACGATTGTGAAAATTTATCGAAGTTTTCCCTAGCTTTTCTTTTTATCTATCTCCCCCCCCCCCTCTCGCCGCGCACATCATTACACCTTGCTAATAGTCCTGTAAGTTTCTATCTGCTGTCTGCTGTGTCACGTAAACTGCATGTTGTGACCGTATTTAATTCTTCGCATAATACGTGTATACACGAGCTCCGGCTCCGTTCACTTCCTCGTTAACACTCTTTTATTCTCTTTAATCTGTACTACTATTTACAATGTACAGTGGCCTAAGTTCCGATGGTGGTCGCGATCGCCTCTCGCTCCTCGTTTATCTCGATTTATATTTTTATTTTATTCATTTCATTTATATTAATGTATCATCATACATAGACACTTCATCGTATAGAAAGCAGTGTTATGCGCTTCGCGTTTATCCCTAAGATGACTGTTCTGAAATCGACTGATTGCTTATCTCTCACATATATAGTTCTCTTTAACATTGATAAACGAAAACAGCATGCGCGACGGCATAAGTTCAGCTAAATCGACGACTTTTTTGCACGTGTAGGTTCGAGCGAAGCGCACAATAGCAACGATTCGTTAATTCAAAGTATTTCGAGCAATGACCATTTTTTTCTTTAAAGACATTTCATGTACGTAACAACGAATGCAATCATATCGAAGCAGTATAGATTGAAATGCAATATCACGAGTATATAGTTGCTTGACAATACTAATTGGGCTTTTAATTGTTTAAAGAAAAAACTGGAGAAATCGTACAAAGCCCTATACGACGGAGAAATTAGTTACATTGCTCCGTGACAAGCCAGCACTGTGAAAACGCGAATGCATAACAACTGGCGCGTTCATCGATTAAATTTCAATTTTCCTAACTAAGTACTATTACACAGAGATAATAGGAACTTAATCTCTTGCACTGACGAGCCAATCAGTATAATTTTTCACGCAATTGAGTATTTTGCTTCGCATTTAAAAATCTTAGGCTTTCTTTTGATAAATAGAAAACAACGAGGCGTAAAAAATAATTGGCGTGTATCGTCGACGATATAGATACATGTATTTGTTTCTTTGTGTAACACGACGTTGAAAAATTCAGCTGAAGTAAGAAGTGAATAATTTAAGAAAAAAATAACAACAATAATTTTATTTGAGAGCAAAGGCCCATTTATTTATTCATTTTATTTTTATTATGTACGAGTCGCCTATTGACGGCTGTCGGCGTCCGGGAATCGAGCGAGCGATCGTGGCCCCCTTATATCACTTACCAAGGTAAATATATATAATAATCTTATATATATATTTCTTCGTTTATATATATATATAATATATAATAATATCTTATATGCATATTTCATTTTATACCTATAATTTCTCATCGTTTAGACGTACCTTTGCGTGCTATTTATAATATTTACAAAGTTTGTTTCTTAATTAATTTTTTAAATCCTTATACTTCACTTTGTATAGTCACCGTTGTTGCAACCCATTCAGCACTTGATTCTTCGCTTTTATAATCTATCTTTCTCTCTTTTCGCATACAGTTCTTGTCTTTAACCGTTTTTTTCTATCTCACTCGTCAATCAATCATCCGCACACGAAAGAAAGTCAAAACAGAAAGTAAAACAATACACACGAACGCCTTGTTTCCTTATGTTACACAGAACTTACATTACATGTACAATATAATACGTCTTCCTTTGTGCCGGTTTTCTATGCGTCTCGCGCATATAATTATTGACGATCCGCGCGTCTCTCACCTCTCACCTCTCACCTCTCTCTCTCTCTCTCTCTCTCTCTCTCTCTTTCTCTCACTTTCTTTCTCTCTTTCTTTCTCACTGAGTATTGCTAGGTGTATTTACGTGTGTAAATGTTTTTCATGAAACGCCTTTCTCTAATTCGCCGCGATAGATCGCTCGCACCGTATACCGTCTCGTCCTTACAACAAAAGACCGGAGACCAAGACTCTTGAAGCAACATCTCCTCCGCGTCTGGAAGAAAACGCAACGGTATACAGTACGTGCGTACCCCCACCCCCACCCCTTGTCCACACCCTCCACCTGTCGCACTCTCTCTCTCTCACTCATTCGTTCGTCGTACAAAAATGAAAAGCGACGGAGCAGCAGCGGCAGCTTAAGCGCACCATGAGCTTTTTTTTGTTGTTGTCCTTTTACATGGAGTATTACAGGCAGCTTTCGCGTCAGTCACCTCTCGCTTAGGGGAACGTTTAACAATGCTGATCTGTCCGCGCGGATAATATATTGCTCGTCGTGCCTCATCCGTTAAAGTTAGCGGCCTGGCTCGGGGTGGAAGAGAGTTTCCTTTTAAACCTAAACGTCCAAGTTTCGCACCTGCTTTGTTTTGTGGGATTTTTTTCTCGACAACCTGGCTGCTGCTGGAAGTGTAGCGTGTATTTTCCATCTATCGGCGCGTTCGCGTTCAACTTGGTGAAAAGAAGAGAAAGCACACGAATCGTACAGACAACTTGTCGGATCGTATCGTTATTTACAAGAATTGCCCTATCACATCGGTTTCGTACTCGCCCTACATCTGTAGCTTAGGCTCGCTCGAGTGTATATAACGCGCGACTGCGTTGCTCTCTGCACAAGCTGCTTTTAAGTATATTCAGTCGAATCCCTGCGGATGTTCATTCAATTGTCATTTAATTGTAATTTATTTTCTTTGAAATATTGATATCGCGCTCGCGCGCGCGCGCTTGTAAAAAAGAAAGTAAAAAAGTAAGCAAGGTGCAAGTTAAGATTTCCTTATGTTAAGACAAGGAGTTCGTCTCGAGGATCGTCTGGATACCGCGAATCACGTTGGCGGTAACAACGAGGAGAGCGGCCGGAGGAGCGGCCGGAGGAGCGAGATCGCGGACAATCAAATGCCCGAGTTCGAGCAACGACATTTTCAATATTCATTCCGACTCGTGAGATCGATGACTTGCCGGGGATCTCGCTCCCAAGTCCGCGCTCGCGCTATACTTCGGTATGCCCTTGCTTTGGAGTAAAGCGTAGGCGAAATTGTCGCGCCACAGAATTGGAAAAATTCATCGGTGTATTAAAAGCAAGCGATGGTTAAACCTCGTAGGCGTGATTAAACAAGTCGTTCGGTACCGGAGAATCTTGCGGAGATAGAAAACCGAGAAAAAAAAGAAAAAACGGGGCAAAAAAGAGAAAAGAAATGAACAAGGAGCATAAGAACTACACCTAGATTCAGAGCACCAGGGTCCTAGAAGAGGTCCTAGCACCGTTTCTTCCTTCTCTATCGTTACTCGTGTGCAGTGTGTACAGTGTGCATAGAATTTTCTCGAGTCGATGTCGTCGACTCGTATCACACGCAAGTCCGATGCTTTGAGGTGTATATAATATATAAGCTGACTGTACGTCAATTGAAAATAAGCCAATGTATTTTATACAAAACAACAATATTTTATTCAATTTTCTTGCTCATTTCTGTATAAATGATAATTTAAAATCTCTCTTTCGTCAGCGCGTAGAACACTGGTATTTTATACAAAATCCTAACAACAAAGCTAAATAATCGCTCAAAGCGCATCAGGCGTCGCATCGGATACGAATCGGCGTTCATCATAATGATCTGCCAGTACGAAAAAAAACTGCAGCGTTCGCATTGACGAGGCTCTCAACGTTGGCCGGCTAGGCGAGCGATGCCTGATTATCTCGAGCTTGGGCCAGGGTGCGAAGACGGCGCATCGCCGGCCCGGGGGCGAGGAGACGTTGAGAGCGTCGTCATCTCAAGCATACACTCTCGCATTCTATCTCTTTCTCTCGCATCTTTCTCTCCGACTGTCGCGATTGAGAGTCTCTCGCGGTATAAGAATCGAAGTAGCGTGTGTTTAATTGACACGAACAATAAATATCTATATTGTATACATATACATCATACGCATGTGTACAGACTGCTGCGAGCGCTGACGTATCGGCTCTTTCCCTCTTAGTACGGTACCCCGAGGATAACGTGTATTACTCTTTTCTTTTTTTTATTGCAATCTCTCTATAGGTATATGACAAAACCCTGTGTTTTACTGGGCCGCGGGGTAAAAGGAAAGCGAAGGAGCGGGTACGCCACGCGCGCGCTCGCAGTGACTCCCTCAGATTTGTGGACGGTCTCGCCTCCGATTAACTACTACTCCCCATAACAACAACAACATAACACACATTCACTGTGAGTTCGGATAGAATCACGAGCGCTTGCAATGTCCGTCTTCCTGCATCGGGCTGCTCGACTTTGCCTAGGGCGCGAGCGGGTAAAAGTCGATGAGGTGACTTAGCGACGTGAGTATCGTTTGAGGCTATGAGCCCACGCACATCAGCGATTCGTGCGTACTACTGCTGCCGCTACTGCTGCTGCTACTGCTGCTGCTGCCGCTGCCGCTGCCGCTGCTGCTGCTGCTGCTGCTGCCGCCGCCGCCGCTGGACGTTGTCGTCGAGACGTTACAACTTGGCTGCTGCTGATTGCTGGAGGAGGAGGAGGAAGAGGAGGAGGAAGTACTGTCTCGGAGAAGGTCCTCCGAACTGCTACTGCTCGACTGGTGCTGACTGCTGCCGTTGGTGGATCCGGCATTGGTGAGGGGTGTGAGTTTCCAGCCAGGCATGAAGTCGAGGTCTAGATCGGGACCGATGTCGACGTCGAGCAATTCGTTGTTGTTGAGTGGATCGAGGGGCGACTGACTGGACAGCGATAGCACGCTCCCCCAGTTGATGGAGCGACTGTCGTCGCTGTCACCGATGCCGGAGTCGACGTCGGTTTCGGCGCTCGAGGTGGCAGCCATGGGGAAGGGCGTAAGCCTACCCTGCTCGGGCGGCTGAAGCTGGGCCATGGTTGGTTGAGCGGGCATGATAGGTTCCATGGGCGGCGGACTGCGATCGCGCTCCATTTCGCGCTCGAGGTACCTCAGGGTATTGCAGATGAGCACCGAGCGGTGCAGCGATGGATCGGGAAACTGTCGGTACCTAGCGAGTTTGCACATCGAGATATTGAGAACTGCGAGGCGTCGTTGCCTGTAGCAGGCTCTGCCACGCCTGCACCAACTAGACCGCGAGCCTTCGCAGCAGCGTTCGTTCGCCCGATAGCTCGAGCCCAGCTCGAGGTAACTCTTGCCGTTCTCCTCCCTACGTATCGTCGGTGGCTCGTAGTGGTGGGGGGCATTCGTATGGTGACCCCACTGGGCTTGCGGCCTCGTCGGGTGCTGCTGCTGCTGCTGGGACTGCTGTTGCTGGTACGGCGTCGTTGTCGAAGACGTTGTCGTCACGGTTCGCTGGTAATAGTGCTGCTGTTGCTGTTGATGGTGGTGATGGTGTTGCTGCTGCTGCTGATGATGGTGGTGCTGATGGTGATGATGTTGTTGATGGTGGTGGTTTCCCGCGTGATTACTCGATTGCTGTTGATGTTGTTGCTGTTGTTGCTGCTGCTGTTGCTGTTGCTGCTGTTGCGTCGTTGAGGCGCTGGCTGGAGGACTGACCGTCGTCACGGATGACGCGGAGGACGTGGAGCTCATATTGCTGCTGTTGCTCGACGTGAGACTCGTCGTCGTGGAGCCGGTGCTGCTCGTACTTGCTGGACTGATGACCGGCGACAACTGGCAGGGATTATTGGGGCTGGAGGACTGAAGACACGAAGACGCCGCGACGACCTCCATATCGTAGTAGGCCGAACTCGATCCGGTCGTCTGCTGGGCTGGACTGAGGGCCGTCGGCGAGGACGAGCCGAAACTCTCCTCCATGGCCCACCAGCTGCCCTCGACTCGGCCGAGCTTCGAGGGGCTCTCGCCCAATTCCATGTCGAAATCCATGCAGCCCACTCCGCCCTCCAGCTTACGTTTTCCTGAAGTGGCCTGCAGACCCATCATTGCACAACTCTGGAAAATAAAGAAATCTGCGTTAATACCATTTCTCTCTTTACCTCCACTCTTGCTTAATTTTACAAGGTACCGGTAATCGAGCCCATCGGTAACGGGCGGTCAAAGGACTCTTGGGAATCGATAATCGATGGGGGCGTCAACGACCTCGTAAATAAAATCCCTCGAATCTCCTCTAATTACCCCCCGCGATCTACAACTCCTGCACTCGTCGCACACATATATATACATATACATACGGAAAGGTCAAAAAGAGAGACATCGCACCAACATCACTCCGTGTCTAAGAGATATACACTTGGTGAGTCAGAGGCTCGGCGTTCGATGTGAAAACGCGCTTCGAGTGACGTCAGACCCGTAGCCGTCTTCGGCGTCGGCGTCGTCGTCGTCGTCCTCGTCGGCGTCGCAGTCGTAGTCGTCGTTTTCGCCCCCCTGATTCAGTTCTCGGCTGCGTATGCGAGAAGACATCGTCGGAAATGAACATCGTCGGAAATGAACATCGTCGAGACTGGGTAATGTTAGGCGCCACTAGTGTGTGCGTCTACATAGTGTCACCGCAAAGGGGTAGGCCAGCGTACGCTAGCGCAGCCAAACCCCCTCTATGCCGCTTTTTTCGTCAAATTCGCTATACGTATAGCGCGTTCCTTCGTTATTTGTTTCAAACAAAACTCACTTAGCTGGAATATCGCGTCGACAGTTTGCTTAAAACGTAGCGCAAGGATGCGTAGAAGCTAGAAGTAATTTTCTCGAATTCCAGTCTAACTCATGCAGCATAATTTAAAAAACAAAATGACGAAAATAATAACTGTCCGATTAGCGAAAAATGAAAAGATACAATTGTAAGAAAAATAATTTCCGCATCGCGACTCGAAATATTCCCCTGAAATCTCTTGCTCGCATAGCATCGGTAGCAGGCGCCACCTCGCGGCCATGGAGCTAATCTCGGCTGGCTTTTGCTAGCAATAAATTCATTGGATAACGTTAAAAAAAAAAGAACTTTACAGATTCGAGTTGTTCAAAATTTATGTAAGAAAACCCGTATTTATGTAAGCAATAACGAAGAACTAACGCAACGTGCTGTACGAAAATGCTTGCGTCTGCGCCTCGTCGCGGAATTCTATGTGGCAGCTGGCTTTTGTTCGAGAAGACGTTTCCTCGAAAGAAATGAAAAATTTTTATAAAAAAAAAAGCGGGCGTCGTTGCCAACAAGAAGCATTGCTAAAGCGTAATAAGTCGCAAAAAAAGATTGCTTAGAGTATAAAGCGAAAAAAAAATTTTTAAGTCACTAACGCTGTACAGCTCTGTACAGTTGACTGAGGAAAAAAATGTAGACTCTACAGCGATGCCAGTGCATTCGAGACTTTTTAGAAATAGATTCGAATTTACAGCTGGTTTCGCTTAAAAAATCTTTTCGCTGCGATATGTCAGTCGAGCAGCAATTTTCCAAAGACCTTATTTGAAAGTACTTGCGAAGCGACGCTCGCTGAGCGGCGCCGAGCATAAGAGAAAAAATTCTATTTTTCACTAGATAAGAAAAAAAGAAATAAAGAAGAAATGAATGAATGGAGGAAAAAGATTTGAGTCTCTACCTGCAGGGTACCTCCGACATCGCCACCGTAAAAACCACAATCCGAACTGCTCGCCCCGAGTGGTAGACAAACCAACATCACCGTCGTTTCTCGTCCCTCTCGTCTCGTCTCAAGGCTCGACCTTTCGAGCTCTCTCTCTTTTTTTCATATACCAATAACGGCTTTTATCATACAGATGATACGAGTAGCACAGTACGTGTACAGAATCTCTCTTAGATGTATGTATTCTCGATGCGAGCGATTTGCGCGAATATATATACTTGTGCGTGTATGCGTATATATGATTCTTTCGTTTTTCAAGCGAAACGGTTAACAGGACGCAGAACTTGGAAACTCACAAAGCACAGGATACTTGAGAGATCCGAACAGCGCTCGGTCTGGAGGCATTGGGCAACGACCATTCTCTCTCTCTCTTTCTCTCTCTCTCTCTCTCTCTCTCTCTCTCCACTGAAATCCTGCACTAGGAAAAACACTTGGTGCTTTTTTTCCTCTTTTTCTCTGTGAATTATTTTTTCTGCGCGTAGCACTTGACACACACAGACACTATACGTCCGTCCGTCTCTGCGTGTGTATATGTATAAGTGATCGCGCTGCGGTGAAAGTGCGGAGTATATATCGCAATGGAGAGAAACTCGTCTCGCACATATACGCTCTGTCTGCGCAACGGCACAACACTGACTGACTGGCGTAGCTGCGCGCGGCTCTTGCAGGCTGCCGTACAGCAGTCCCCTCGATTCGAAAGGCCGAGCCGCCGTCGCCGCCGCCGCCGCCGCCGCCGCTGCCGCCGCTGCTGCTGCTGCTGCTGCTGCTTGGCTTCTCTCTCCCCCCACTCCCCCCTTCGTGCCTCGAGGATATTCGTACGACTTTCCGACGCAGGATGGCGCTAGTAGGCACTGTGGAAACAGGGGGAGAGAGATTTTGCACACACCCACGTGCGCCGCACATGACGAGAGAGTATGTGCTCGAGGATATATGTTAACTTTCCGCGATCGTATACGATTGGATGATGAGCGAAGACGACACAGAGAGAGAGAGAGAGAGAGAGAGAGAGAGAGAGCGTGTGTGTGTGTGTTTTCGTGTGTGCGTATTTCACTCGTTTGTGAGAGAGACTCGAACTTTCGCGATAAACGAGGGAGCGAGAAAAATATGTATAGGGAAAATGATAATGAATTCGATTTCGAAGTCGAGTTTATAGACTGTCGAAGCTGTGATTTGAACGCAAAACAAGAAAGAGCGCGCAAATCGAGGATGGATTACAGCCTATGGTTTAGATTGTTGTCAATATGCATTTTTCGAGACTAAAAATTCGAATTTACGTAGAGATCGAGCGCGAAAATCAAGAGCCAATAGGAGCTTGTAATAGGCGTTATCACCGCGACCTATCGGAAAACAAACAACATTTTAGTTTAAGAATTTTTTTTTTCGAGCTTCAAACTCAATAGGCGCTTACGAAATAGTGTACGAAAACTAATGTTCAGAATGTCATGTTCGCTCATTTCATTTCCAGCGGAGAATAGTGGGATCGAAAAGAAGTTGAGTTTCGAGATAAGTCGCGGCAGTTTAACGCTCGAGACCTCGGAAAGATGATACAAGTGCAGAGCGGGGTTGCGATATGTTTGCAACGAACGCAACTTCGTGCAATGCACGTCTCGTAAACGTACATATTCAGCCATCTAATGCCTCAAGAGAAAGAATAGATCGTTCAATTCACTCTTTGTTTCATAGCATGGAGTTATGTCGATCTGTTAAGTATCTTGACGAATCGGTGACGTACCGATGACGTGCGTGTACATGTAACTACAGCGAGTTATCGAAGAAGTCGTGAATAAAAAAAAAGAAAAAAAAAGAAAAAAAGATAAAAAAGTAAAGGGCTTCTCGTTGAGGTTGACTCGCCGCGCTGGTCACGGCTCTCTGCTCACCGAACAAAGAGCCTGCAGCGCCGCGGAACCGCCTCCTCTGTACACAGAAACGCAGTCGTACCGATTTTCTTGCAATTTTTTTCGACCTCTGCTCGAGGAAATCCCCAAATTTTTGATACAAATTAAATATATGAAAACTCAAGGGAGAAGGCGATACTAAGAAAAAAAGAAGCTATCATTTCTGAGGATCGTCGAGCAAGTAGTGTAAGCAACGAGTAACTATACACTGGCGTCGAGCATATCCGTTGCTCGTCCTACTTGGATCCACGGCGCGTTCGCCTTTATACACTTGCGTGTATATACATATATACGTATATATAAACCAACGAGGTCGCGGCGTAAGTACACCGTACGATTTTTCGTGTTTGCATCTAGCTTTCTAAAATAAAAGTTGCGAGAAAGAGAGAAAGAGAGAAAGAGAGGGAGGGGGAGGGGGGAGGGAAGCCTACGTCGTAAAGACACACAACACGCAAGGGTAGCGTCGATTTGCATACGACACTGTGTGCGCGTATGTAGACTGGAGTAGGCGCACAGGTGTATACGTAGAGTATATATAAGCGGCGCGCGCGTGTATAATGCGATATTACGTCGGACGAGTAGGGGATGAAAGGTGGGAAGGCGGAAGGAAGGAAGGAAGGCACTTGTTGAATCGGGGAAAGCTCCTCGGATTAGTGTGTGTGTGTGTGTGTGTGTATGTGTGTAGGGAGTGTACCGGCCGCTTACGCGCAGAAATGCAGCCGCCGCTGCCTTTTAACTGGCCATAAATCAAAGTCGAGAGAGAGAGAGAGAGAGAGAGAGAGAGGCGTTCGCGTGCCGGCATCGCGGAAGCCGCTCTTCTCTCTCTCTCTTCGTGTGTCTCCTATACGATCCTCTCCGATTTCATTCAACGAATATCGATGCGATCGCGAGTGCCGAGGATTCCCCCATCGGCTTCTTTTTTCGGTTCTCTCTCTCTCTCTCTCTCTCTCTCTCTCTCTCTCTCTCGCTCGCTGTTGGGCTGCTCTCGTACGTACCTATATCTATATAGATATATACGAGAGGAACAGCTGATCGACTGCTCTTTTGTATTGTGTGTGCGTGTTTATACGGTTGGATATCGAGCGCCACTGCCTTAATCTTGATGAGTTGCGAACGGGGATTTTTTTCTTTCTTTTACTTTACTTTGAGTAGGTCAGGTTCACGAAGAAAAAAAATGAGTTACGGCTATTTACCGCTAAGCTGAACTGCAGATAGCAAAAATCAATTTGATTCATTGTCCAAATTTAGGAATACTTCAATACCTTAACTTTCGAATGGTGATATTCCCTATTTGCTCAGTATAGGACCGACTACTAGTTAAATATTCAGTACCAATAAATATAGTTTACTGAACTTTAAATCAACTGTCGTTTCTATGTCGTTTCTAACATTTGCACATGAATTTTTGAGGTTATGTGTGTTTTTATCGGCATAAATGTCAGCACGTAAAATTCCGTGATAATCAAAGCTTTACATTAGCTATCTTCCTTATTTATCAATCATTAAAGCTTTTTTCATTTACTACAATTTAGTCCAAAATCTAATTAATAAGTATCGGTTACCAATGACCCTCTAAAACGTTAAAAAAAACTTAATATACCCTCTAATTATTTTTAAAATATATTTTTAACGTCTAATGAGAAATATGTAAAAAACGTGAATCCATCGATTCATAATGATGAATTGTACAAACCTCACCTGTCCACAGTTAACGTAACTACGATCTGTAATGAATCCCAATATTTTTCATAACCCGTTACCACGTTCCTCACACCGGAGAGATAGAAAGAGGTGAGTGCACTCGAGTTTTCTCGCTTCGTATGCGTTCGTCATAAAAATAGCGTAAAAAAAAGAATTTTCTTTTTCTTTTTTTATTAATCGTAGAGTCGAAGAGCGTCGATGAGGTAATGTTTGCCACGAGTGTGCTCTCGCGCGCACAGAGATACTCTCGGTTTGGGTATGTGCGTGTGCGCGTGCGTGCGCGTGTGTGTGTGTGTGTGTGTGTGTGTGTGTGTGTATATCTACGAGGCTTCGTACAGTTGTCGGTGTGCGTGAAAACGGCGCGGCGGAGGCCCACACGCGCGCTCTATACTCGTGCGGAGATAAAAGCTAAGAGCCACAGGGCCGTATATATACAGCGAGACTGGCGACGTCGGCCGATTATGACGTGTGCTCGTGCGACGGCACAGCTTTCGTAAGCCCCTACAGCGCTTTATTCTTGAGTCTAAAAGACCGCGCGCTTCGACGTTTTTCAACTTATTTACGCGAGGATCTTCTTCTTTTTTATTCATTTCGAATGTCAATTTTTTTCTTTTACGATCATTTATTTATTTTTTTTTACGAAAAATATACAATTCCATTTGACTCCATGGGTGGCTATATAATGCGTACAAAGCCTGCACTATGATCAATTACAATGCGTCGAATGTTAATATTCAAACGCGGCGACAATAAACGCCGACTGATTACTCAATCGCGACGCTTTGGTATTGTAGTTTCGTAGCGTAAGTGGAAATAAAACAAATTTAATGGCGCCCGCTGACACACTCTCTCCTATTTGTGAATCATTGATTGCAATGGGAGTAATGGAAAAAAAATTGACCGATAATATCGACGGCTCTTGAAAATTCTATTTTTAACAAGCGCCGGCATATTTATAGATTCATAGTAAAACGCTAATAATCGTGTAATTAATTTATAAACATATGCGTGAGAGAATTAAGTTGAGCATATAGCGATAAAGCCCAAACATTCGCGTACACGAGCACACACACATATATATAGGTATATATATATATATATATATATGTCGCACAAAGATATTGAGTTATATTAAATCTACTAGTTATATATATGTAGATATTCGACATCGTTTAAAATTGTTAATACCAAAATGTCTAGCTATGTATGCACCTGAGGTAAATTTTTTTACTAAATTCAGTTATCCTCTACCCGCAGACCTATATAAACTCGTATATCTTAAACGTCAGTCCTATAAGTATAACATACCATTAATAAAAAGCCCGTCGACTGTATAACAAGACTAGCCTCATACATACGATACATATATTGTCTCGTCAGCTCACCATTGGTCCGGCAGTTAGTATCATACGGCCGAAGCTCAAAGACAACGACGACGACGACGACGACTGCTCGAGAGGATGACGTCAACCGGCCGTGTGTTATTTTCGAAAGGGGACTCGAGACTCGAGACTCGTCAGATGTATATGTATATATATATATACATATACACGATATGTATATATATGTGTGTGTCTCTGAGTATAAACGTACTCGCGGAAGCCGCTTAGCCGCAGCGCCGCGAAGCGGCCGATCGACGCGCATACGTACACGTGTACATATATACATTTCATACACATACATCTAGACGCTGGCCCCAAGGAGAAAACGGCCCGACGAAGAGTTCCTTGTTATTTTTTTTCTTTTCGTCTTCTTATATATACTCTCGGTTGTGCTTTTTATTACACGCGTATATTTTTCAGCGAAACACGCCGACGTATACGGTGTTTACTGCGTTTGTATATTTATCTCCGGTACGTACATATACGTATATATGTGAGTGAAGAAAAAAAAATTTTTTTTCGCCGGAATATCATTTCGCCGCGCCGTCGTACGCATGCAATACGCGCGAAATGGAAAAACCTCACCCTCCCGATGTATCGGTATAGTTCGCTTAGCGAGATTCTCTCGTGTGCAGTCTCTGTCAGTCTGTCTGTCTGTCTCTCTCTCTCTCTCTCTCTTGCTATCGCGGACTTCGCAATCTTATCCGCGCGCAGAGGCATCGCGCGCGTCGAGTCTCTTCGTTATAGCTAGCGCTCAAGGACTCCGAGAGAGCGAAGTGTGTTTTGCCGCGAGCGCGTGCCTCGCGCCTGATTCAAAGTCATGCGCGCCGCTGCTGCTGCTGTCGCTGCTGCTGCTGCTGCTGCTGCTGCTGTTGCGCAAATGCCGAGCGCGGACCTGTTACGAGCTCTCTGCGGTTTTTATATACTCTACACGATGTTTACTTTATTCCTGTATTGCATAGAGAATTTTTGTTGCTGTTTTTTTTAATTCTCTCGGTATATATAGGAGGGGGGTTTATGGCGTTTTGGAAAAGCCGTGGTTCGTTAGGCTGGCTTTTACGGTGCAGAATTTATATGACGCGTTTACATATGGGATAAAGTTATCTGCGATTATGAATTTTTTACTTTCTTTAGACTGGCAGTGGTCTGTTTTAATACAATGTACAGAAAGAAAGACAGAGAGAGAGAGAGAGAGAGAGAGACGCGGGAAATTTAATTCTTCGATATAGTTAGTTATTTATGCACGATCGTCGAGCTTGACATTCACTGCCAGAACCAGTACAACTAAATTTTCTTATTTTACTCATAAGTGTCTTGAGCGAATAGGACGAGTTTCCTGTAATGGGCGAAATCTCATTTTTGTTCTTTCTACGTAGCCCTACCATAACTCTGCACCGGTGTTCCTCGTAGATAGCTCTACATATAGAAATATCGACGTTCCCTATTGATTACATTTATGCATAAGAAATCGTTTCTAGATAATAAGCGTCTACAACGTTGCGTCTACAAAATAGTTAAATTCTCCATCTTATACATTTTATAACGATGGAGTCGAGACATTTGAAACGGACTAGAAATCAATCGTTAACTTTTCGTAAAATTCATTCAATATCTCAAACGTTTGGAAAAAATGGTTTCAACATCGAACAGCACAGAAAAATAAAATATCTCTGAAGTCACTATAACTCGACTCTAAATCGTCTTTAAAGTTCTATACCAGCAGTAATAGCTTGTTTACTTTCTCTCTCTCTCTCTCTCTCTTATCAAAAATCCTCGAGGATCAATCGGGGTCCGCGACTCACAGCTGATGTTTACGCAAGTAGGTACACCACGCTGGGGGTCGACGCTTATCGTGAAAGAGAGAGAGAGAGAGAGAGAGCACGTGCTCTCTCGACGTCTCGGGTTACTCGCAGGGGAGGAAGCTTCTCTCTCTCTCTCTCTCTTTCGCCTGCTCTACTGTTGGTCGCGCGCGCGAACGCGATAATGGCCCGGCGGCTGCGTGAATGAACGCAGTAGCTCTACTGTTGTGCCAACGAGAGGGAGAGCCTGAATGGAGGCTTACTTTACGGTAGCCGAGGAATTTGCGAGCTAATGACTTGGCCTGGATATATTGTACGGGTTTTATTGGCCTCGGGGATTCCGGATATGATTAGGGGACTTTGACCCGTTCTTTCGAAGCTCACGCCGCTCGACCGTGACGAGGATTCATCTCGAGTTGAAGCTTTGGGACTTTGGGATAGCCGACTTGACTTGCATGCGCATTCGAAAGTGAGGATGATTATAGGCCTTCGATTTGAGGCCTCATTCCTTATATATACATATATATATATATACACACACACACACACAATGTACACACCTTTCCGTCTGGAGGGCGATTGTTGGATTAAGGCAATTCTACTGGCGAATATAAGGTTTATATCGCTAAATTTATACGATTATCCACGACTATTATTGGCAGTTGAGAGTTCGTATTATTTAACGTTTCGAAAACAGATTTATAAAAAAATGTCTTCAAAACGATAATTATCGATATGAAAGAATGAGTGATACGAACTGCACATTTTTCTAACTGCTCGATCAAAATCACAGTCCTCCTTTCGTGAAAATTTAATGACGGCAATGACGAATGTAGGTCTTTACCTACTAAAGAATTATCAAACAGGGAGGGAAAAAGCAAAAGATACACGTAGACCCGTAAGCACGAATTATCCTTCCGAAAGGTGAAAAAAGCAGATCCGAGAAAAAAAGACAGCAGAGGCGGTGTGATGATCCTCCTCCTTGAATTAATAAAGAAGAAAACTGTAATATACATTCTGATGGTTCTGCTGTGCACAGTACAGAGTAGCCCTGTATACTGTAACGTTGAAAGTGTGTATAGCGTATAGGTAGATCCGAGACCCCGAAGCGTTAGGGTGGACGAGGCGCATAAAGGACCGAAGCTGCGAGCGTAAGGGTCTTCGCTGTCCCTCCCCTCGATGTCGTTCAGTGGTTCTCAATCTATCTGACTGAATTTTTCTGTCCACGCGATCTGACCGCAGATACGACTCGCGGGCGGCACGTTTATACATATATGTGCAAATAAGATGCCTCGCGATTTCTATTATGTGTTATCTCGCAATATACCGATCTGTTTGTGAAACGTTTTTCTTTTTCTCAATCGATCGATCACAATCGACACACTTTCGAATGGCAAACTAAGAGAGACAATTGCAGGCACGCGCGAGTAATTAAACGGCATCGATCATTCGAAAGGGTTGATCCGTCGACAAAGATAGAGAGATAGAGAGATAGAAACCGAATTCCTGTGTATATAAAGAAAGCGATTGTCTGCGCATCGGATGAGGGACGACGTATTGTGACCGGCGCCAAGAGATCTTTACGTATATAGGTATAAAGACTCGCAATGTTAACGAGGGTCTTAATTGCGGGGGTGGATGACCTTTTTCTATGTCGATCTCAGCTTATTACACTCGAGAAAAATAATCTCGCTCGGGGTAAACGCGCATCCTATACGCCTACCTACATATATGTCAGGTATATCCTGATTATAGCTCGATGAGAGATCCATTACGAGCATGCACACGTGTGTACTGTACAATGTACATGTACGTTGTTATCTACATACACGGGTCCGAAACGAAATCGAACGTATATAGAAATGCACGCGTCTGTACACATAGGTATACGTATACATAATATAGAGGCGACGACGATAGAGTAGTGTGAGAAACAAAAGACCGATGTGTAAACAAAGCACGCGCGCACTTGACCCAGTGAAAGAGCGAGAGAGACTATGTAGTGGTTGCACAGAGCGCGACGAAATTCGGCCATTAAGTTTTCCGAGTGAAAGAGGCTAATGCCCCCGGAGTTTAACAGAGAGATCATCGCCGCTGCTGTGCTTTTCCTTCCTGCGTTCTTCGTCTGTCTCTTTCTCTCTGTCTTTTTTTCAAGGGTAAAAACTACACATACACACCGGCGGTACGTATTCGTGTGTGCGTCTGCTGCGGTACAATGAGAAGCGGAAGTCGAGGGGTCGAAAAAGAGGGCCATATGGCAGAGCCAACTATAGCTGTTGCAGGGCACCCTTCCTGGCTGCTTCTTTCTACATTCTTACATCTCGACTGGCCTGTGTGTGTATGTGTGTGTGTGTGTGTGTGTCTTTATACGCGCGTACGCGTATGCGGGTGAAGCTCTTTTTTTAACCGCGAGCACACGTGCTTCTCTTTACTTCGCTGTATTTTTATACTTTCTACGATGCTTCGCTGTCTAACATCGCCATACGATTGCGCGCGGGTATTTTCATCCAGCAGCAGAGAGGCAGCAAGGCAGAGAGAGAGAGAGAGAGATAATTCACCTCGCTATCGCTCTCTTTCACTTTTTTATTCATGTACACAAACTTCCCGAATGAGTCGACGTGTGAGTCATCTTTCGAAAACTACTGGACAAAATTGGACTGCTGCAGAGTGAGAGAGAGAGAGAGAGAGAGAGAGAGAATGTGGTGTGACCCCCCTGTTGAATGTCGCAGAGTCTGACAATAGAAGCTCTTCGCAGACGAGCGTATGCATGTATGTATGTGTGCATAAGCCGATGCAAATACGACGAGGGAATATTCGCGCACGTGCTGGTTTCTTGAATTTTGTTACGTAGCTCTCTCTTTTTCTCTCTCTCTCTTTCGAATTATCGAATCGGACGTAACGCGCGGCGGTAGCGCTCGAGGGCTAAAGTGTATCATCAGTTCGGTCCAAAACAAAGAGCGTGTAGATAAAATGCACAGCTCGAAATTAATAATCAACTTCGCCCACACGTGTACACAAAGAAGAAGAAGAAGAAGAAGAGGAGGAGAAGAAAAAAACGAAGAGGATCAAAAGAGCGAAGAGACGAAAAAAAGGATCATCGAAGGGGAGTAGAAAGAAGAAGAAAAAGAAGAAGAAGAAGAAGAAGAAGAAGAGAGGGACAATACTCGTGGAACCTGTTCGAGCACGATGAGTAGGCGCAGAGTGCGAGAGAGAGAGAGAGAGAGAGAGAGAGAGAGAGAGAGAGAAGGAGGTTCGTGAGACAGGACGAGCTGCTTTTCCCTCGACCGTATCTCGTCGTATCTTTCTCACACGCCGACGGGAGAGAGAGTATGGTATAGCTATATACGTGTACTCGTACACTGAAATTTCCAAGCGCATACATACGCAAGGTGCAGCATAAAGGCGTGACTGACCGCCCGGTTAAAGGGACGACACATTCGCACTGTAATATCCCTTGTGTTTTCATTCTTCGCCCTTTTTATTTTTTTTTTTATTTTCACAGCTCTATCTCTCCCTTTCTGTCTTCATATATATACATACCTATACCTGGTATATACATGCAACGCACACACAAACATGTACATACGTACACGCGCGAAAAAAGTCCCGCGACCTTGACGTTCTCTTGCCTTGAGAACGTTTCTGTATACTTGTACCTATACCGCTCTTGTTCGGCGCGAAGCTTCTTTCGTTCGCGATGCTTTTTAATAGTCTACGCATGTATAGGTGGTATGGTATACCTATACCCGTGAGGACAGCGCGAGATTAATGGAGGATGACATAACGAGAGTGCAAAAGGATAAGAGAGTGATAAGCATCTCCGAAAGAAAAAAAGTGGAAAGAAAAGTTGCTCCTGCGCGTATAAACGTCTGTGTCTAGGAGAGATAGACTTCCGCGGGTCCATTAGCATATCGAAATTGGCGGGATATCGAGTCGTCGTCGCCTCGGGGAGCTTTACGCGCCACCTGATACACCTACTCTAATACGGTGTCGATTAGACCTATATATAAAGTGTTAATTGCACTCTCGCCCCGTACGTATTTGCCTTTAGAAATTACTGTAATACTGATTGATCAACGACTTTTCGACTCGGCAAATGGAAAATTTGTTATTACAAAGTTTGACATCTTTGACCCTAGAAACGTACTGGAGCATATTATACCTCGGAGTTTGAACACAGCGATGATAATAAATGTCATTTCAAGTGCCAGGAATAATAATATTTTTGAAAACAAATTTTTTCTTTTAAGGCTTGGAACTCTCAAAGTTCAATGATCAACTGCGCATATAAAAATCATGGCGTTCCCAACGTGATCAAATTTAATTCCACATTGTTTACATATTTATTTATAACAATACTTGGAGTCAATGAAAATAAAAAATGTATATGACTTTATGTTTAAAAATACATTTTTTACAGGAAAAAGATTGTTTTGCGTTGTGTTTCATCATTTCTTTATATTAACCAGACCATAAACAGGGATTTGGAAGAATGAAGCAGACTGCATTTGCGGTTGCATAATCTTCGAATCCAAACCTGATAAGGCATCAATAGTATATTTAATATCTCAATAACATATTAAACGTAGTCAATATTAATCATGTTTAATTGACAGTAATGGAAGTTTTCGTGTGTAATATAATATAATATAATAACGGGAATAATTAAGAAGACGCAAACAACAGTAAACAACGTAGTAAATGCGAAGTTCAGCAAACACACATATCTCTCTCTCTCTCTCTCTCTCTCTCTCTCTCTCTCTCTCTTCCCAGGACTGAACTCCTCATAATCCCGGTCACTGTAGAGATTCGTATACACTTAAGAAAAGCCTGCGCAGAAATTTCAGCTACTCCGCCCGAAGAGATTTTCCCGACACGAAAGATTCCATTTCCGAAGCATTGAAGCATAGGACTGACCCCCTGACTATATCTATATGTGTATACCTGAGGCCCGAATATTTCGGAGGCTATACCTGGCAGCTCGCAGACACGCACGTACAGTATAGGTATAGTAAAGCCGACGAGCTCAGGTAAAAGCTCGCTCGTGCAAGTTTGTCCCTTCGGAAACGTTTGACGAGGGTTAGACACGGTGTGTATAGAGTAAGGCCCCAGTGGTTCTCATGCGTTTCCCGATAGACTCTCACATCGCAGCACAGCACAGACGGTATATTAAGCGTGAGGTATTTCGAGGATGCGGATTAGGCCTTAATTTTTATGGTTTCGTGGTCGAGACCTCCTGTATAGCCTCCTCCTTTTTTTTCTTTTTATGGGAGCAATTCGAAGGAGACTCACGAGTGATAGCTCGGCGCGTACTCCGCGTTTAATTAGGGCGACGAATGCAATTTGTTTAATCGTCTGTTTGCATCGATAGTACCGATCGGTCCTTTACGCTTGCGTACGGGCAACCAGTTTATCGAAGAAAAAAGATAAGGAGACAGAAGAGGAAAAAGAAGAAATGATTTCGCGCGCAAGGTATAGCTATAGCGTAGAATGCGGAGAGGTGCGCGCGAACGAAACAGCTGAACGCCGAGAGAACCAGAGAGGAGCTCAGCGCTCGCGCGTGCACAGACAGCCAGCCGTTCTCGACAAAGCCGAGACTCTCTCCCGCTCGAAAAATATAGTCGCGCAGAGGAGCGCGCGTGCAGCACAGAAAGAGAGAGCTCGCCGCTCTCTGAAAAAAGTTTCCCATAATTCCTACCAGTCTGGATGGAAGCGCTGGAATCGTCTCCCCATTTCCAACTTCGTTGGCGGGAAGCTTCAAACGCCGTATGCGTATTACTATACGCATAAGGGGGACAGCCCCAAACTCTCCGTTCGTCCGTCTGTCTGTCTGTCTCTCTCTCTCTCCCTATCTCTCTCCCTCTCTCTCACCCTACGCCTATAGGTATAGATATACGTATACCGAGATATAGGTATATCCGAGGGGCGCATTGTTGGGGCTCCGAGGGTAGTGGAGCTACGACTCCTCGTTCTCTGAATACGAGGGAGAGAGAGAGAGAGAGAGGAGGGTACGGCTTTTATATACCGAGGGTCGGCTGGCATGGGGCTCGGCTTTTGTCTGGCCGCCCCAGCGGCTGTCTCGCTCTTTCTTTATGCCAAACGCTCTTTGAGCTGCTGCTGTTGCTGCTTCCATTGCATGTGCGTATGTGCGTGTATTTCGAAGATCTCTTTTGCTATATGTATAACGTCTTCTCTTGAGGATATGGACGAGAATATGCTTTGTCCCTATTATTACCGTTTCGGGGGTGTATGCGGGACACCTGATTATATGGGACCGGTAACCCGTTGATGATGAGGTAATCTGCCCGATGTGTTTACCGGAAAGAGGGCTCTTCATTTCTAAGTTTTACACTCTTTGGTCGCAGCGATCGAGAGAATACGCAACACTCGGAATTTTCAATGCGGTTTAGCTATGTAATGTTGGTTAAATATTGTCGATAACTTAGAATGTAAATGTAACTGCTACGGAGAAAACAGTCATTTTATACAGACAGGAAAAGAGTTAACTTTTAGGTAAACTATTTTTACTTTATATGCAAAACTTTCAAACATTCTTTTTCTATACGCAATGCTGCTATCTTGCAAAATTTCTTGAAAAATTTCTTGAAAAACTTCTTGAAAATGTTGAAGAATCTATCACAACCAATGAAAATGTTCTTCGTCGCCTGAATTGTATTGAAGTTTAATGTTTTTACTGGATGATAAAATTGTTTTGAATTTTTGTGTAGAATTTTTTCGTTTTTAGTTTCGCATAATATTTTCAAACTAAACTGTTTAATGATTGTTAAATCTAAAATTATCTTAAAAGTAGCACATTAAATTATTGCTCTCTCAAGATAAAAAAAAGAATTTTTATTTTATGTCACAACGTATACGGACGTTCACCCAAACTATAATAGAAAGTAAAAATACAATTTGTATAACAAATTATAATATATTCCTTAACGGTTTAAACAATAACGATTGATTAATTATCAAATTTGGAAAGTTACATCTCAGGTGATTATGCAAATTGATATTTTGCTCATATCAACTTCATGATGATAATGATATAAGGAAAACCTACAACCTCAATGTTCATAATATCGTTTCTCAACGAGAACCCTTAGACTCGAGAAAATCCGTTGTAATCATCTAATACGCTGAATTTGCGACCTGGACAGAAAGAAATGAGATCTCGCGCAAAATCTGTCCCAAATCGTCGATCAAAGAAGAGAGCAAAAAAAAAAAAAACAACTACTCCACTCTTTCCACATCTCACAAACTCAACTCCACTATTCAGGCCGCACATATCTCGTGTATATACGCCACAGAGCAGCTCACGAGCTTCTCTCTAGCCGGAGTTTTACTGTTAGTCGACGGTGTATGGTATATACATACATATCCACATAGTGCCAGTCCTATCCTAGGCTCGGCTCTCTCGCGCCTATAGTTGCTCAACACTATATAGCTAGTGTAGATATTATATATATACAGGTATATTATATGTATATTGTATATATATAAGTGAGCGAGCGAGCGAGAGCTTGAGGGAGAGTTGCAGGAGGAGGAAGAAGTAGGCACGGTGAAAGGTGTGGCCTGTGCGCGCGCGCGAGCTCTCAAGTGCTGCAAGAAAACCAGAATGCAATATCTCATCGAGCTATATCCTCTCGGTCTATGCGCAAGACTCCGAGTAGACTGCGAGTACCCCCTTCCTCCCGATAATTGCCGGGCTACTGTTTTTCAATCGGAAGGGCGAAGAGATATTTGTTCCTTTTCTCTGTCTCTTTCTCTGTCTCTTTCTCTGTCTCTTTCTCTGTCTCTTTCTCTGTCTCTTTCTCTGTCTCTTTCTCTGTCTCTTTCTCTGTCTCTTTCTCTGTCTCTTTCTCTGTCTCTTGCTCTGTCTCTTTCTCTGTCTCTTTCTTGCGCACAGTGCGCTGGTGTACATGCGCTTTTTGCCGGAGCGATTGCAGAATGAAATTCCTGCGTGGAGTTGTGCAATGCTATTTTTATCAAATTCCTAGTGGCGAGCGAGTGTACGCGTGTTGTTTGTGCGTGGTTAAGGATTCCCTTTGTACGCATGGATTGGGAATGACTGAAAAACTAAAAATTGAACGATAGTCCAAGTGTATATGTAGTGCGCTCCGATGCGAGACTGAATTGGCTGAAAGGTATAAATATTGTGGAGATTATAAATGAAGCGTGATATACATTAGATGTTTTATCCAAGCAATAATGCGATCATTCACGTATACAGTGTTCTCTCAATTTATTCGCCATGAATTTGCTTTCCTTTTTCTCCATGTGTACTATTCGACTAATAGACTATAAAGGAGTTTACGTAGAAAAAATCAAAAGGTAGGCGCACGTGTCTCTCGATTAACGAGTAGTTGCATCGAGGGATGGACGGGGGATGATGTAGCTGTTGGAAAACTGGAATCATGAGTTATACAGGTGCATTAGCAAAGCAATTCAAGTACCGGTTAATGGGATTCAACGACCTCGAAGCGCCGGTCGAAGGAAAACCAGAAAGAGGGAGGAAACGTATTATACGCGCGACACGCTTTTGACATTTATATTACAACCGACTCCTCGTAAATTTTCTCAGAACATCGATTGTTACAGATCGACGATATCTTTTTGTTCTTTTCCTTCGGTTATTATCTCTTAATCACTTTTTCTTCCTTTATATACGCGCGCCTATTTTCCATGTATACGTATTTATAGAAAAAAAGATCGCTCTACGTTATCCCAGATTTATACGCAAGAGTAGAGTCAGACACGGAAGAGGAGGCCGCAACCCTCGGTACTAAGGTGGCAGTGATCGTAAAACAGCGACGACGTAGCGGTACCAGCGATCCTTTGCCGTTGCGACGAGTGAGAACGAGAGAGAGAGAGAGAGAGAGAGAGAGAGAGAGAGAGAGAGAGAGAGAGAGAGAGACCGCGACTGATTGGTTCCGCGCTTCGATGTGTACCAACGCGCATCGCACTGCAGCAACAGTACGAAGGAAATAAAATTTTATCGACACCAGACCTAGATTATTTTTTAAACATCGTGGTTTGTTACATTTCGACAATGCACGAACAAGTGCGTGCGCTAACTGTTCATATTATCTCCCAGCAGATCCTGACTTCTCTCTTTCTCATCGAGAGAACGATTATATATATGTGCGTGTGTATATAGACAAGTATAATACAATCCGTGGAACACGAGCGCGACCACAGACGACTGTTTCCTTTTTTCTCGCGGCCGTCCAATACTGCGTTGGAATTTTCAGCGGGAGTCTCTACCAGATGAGCAGTGGAACCGGAAACGGAGGTTGACATTCCTGCGATTATCTGCATTAATGCATATCGCGTATGTATACGCGTATCTACAGAAAAGGTGGCAGGTGAGGCGGAGCGTTTGTTGCGCGCGAGTGAAAGTGTAGCACCGAGAAGAAACTCTACGCTATTTTTGCACTGGGTTAATTCGAGTATAATAAAGACGCGCTTTCCGTTGAATAAAAGAAAAGAAGAAGCGCTCGAAAGTGTTAAGGGATTCCTCGATAGACAAGCGTGCATCGACCCTTCGACAAAAGCTCCTCTGGGCTTGTTTTATGACCGCTCGATTTGCGCATATGCGTACACCGCGGTTTCGGGAAAAGAAGGAGAAGGAGAAGAAGAAGAAGAAGAAGAAGAAGAAGAAGAAGAAGAAGAAGAAGAAGAAAAAATAAAATAAAATAACATTCGTAGTACTCGCCACACGTGGAAAGTGAATCAGCCAGAGTCGCGACACGAGGATAGGCGCAACGCGTTCCATTCCGTATAACACCTCAGAAGGAAACTCGACACTGCGCGCGAGTCAGCAGCGCGAATTAGCGCTGAGCTTACGCGAACAGAGAGGAAGGAAGAGGCGGAAAACCGAGCGCACGTGCTCGCGAGCTTGCAAATTAATCGAGCGCGCTTCTCCCAAACGTGAGAAGGTATTGCATTTCTCCTATTCTTTCGAATGCACATGCAGTTTTCATTGACTTACCGACCGTTTTCGAAGTTTGAATTTTTTTTATCGACTCCCGCCATAGACTGAGGACAGAAAGGAGGTTCCGATGTCGAAAAAAGTAACTTTTCGTTGAATAAAAGTCTGATCGAATTGCCTGCGTGGGCGGAAGAAGGACCGTATTCTCGCACCATAAGAGAGCAGCTTCGAAAAAAATCCCTGTTGAGCGCACGCGCACTCTTTCGAGGCAAGGTTACGGCTGCGCTCGTGAAAGTCCGGCCGTCGTCGAATTTCGTCGGCGCGTCCCTCTCTCTCCTTGATTTTTCGAGCAGTTCCAAGGTTATAACAGCCGGTCGAAGCGTTTCGAACATACCACAGTGTTGAAACATCCGCTCTTTCTCTCTCTCCCTCAGGTCGATCGGTTAAATCAGGTCGGTATGTACCAGGTCGATATAGGCGAGGTTTTCCCCGTCGGTAATTCCGATGTCGCAAATGGGGCCTTGGCCGTTTTTCCCTGGTTTTCGCGGTTTTCGCTGTATAATGAGGCTTTCATGGGGGGCCGCGATTCGTGACCGCGTTCAAGAACTTTTCAGCTTCACTTTTCAGCTTCACTTTTCAGCTTCACTTTTCAGCTTCACTTTTCAGTTTCGCGGGTAATAATTACCCGAAGAAATTACCGTGATTCCAGAGAGCTGCTGTCTCTGCCTCATGAGTCACGCATTGACCGAAGTGATTTTTACTCAAGGCGACGCACTAGCGTACAGTCGAGCGTGTCTGAGTCATGCTAATGTCGTATGAAAAATAATAACTTTGTTTCTTCTTCTCGGAGAGAAGCTCCTGCATTTTTCGGTAAAATCCACCCTTCCGATAGGTAGAACTGCGGGTGCGCACTGGTGCAAAAAAGCTACGGCGAAGAGACAAAAGACAGGAAGAGAAAACGGAGTTTCTCGCGCGGACGACTTGGCGTCGTCATCGGGGCGAAAATGCAAACAGAATCAAAAGACAATTCCAAGTTTAATAGGCGACGAGAAAGAGAGCCCCGGGGCTAAAAAGCCCAAGACTCCAGACGCAGAAGAAGACTACAGCGAGCGAGAAAGAGAGAGAGAGAGAGAGAGAGAGAGCGAAGCCTGGAAGACTTCGAAGACACATAAGAAGAAGAAGAAGAAGAAGCAACAGCGGCAGTAGAAAAGAGAGGACGACTGGTTGGCCGGCGGCGGCTGCGTCGCTGTTATTTTTAACTCGACGCTCGCCGCGTATACGTCCAAGTCTAAAAGCGAGCTGCGCGCACTGCCTTTTCTTTCTTCCTTCGCCGTCTGCTGTTTCTGGCTTGGCGGGCAAGCATATTTCGGAGCCTATTTTCAAAGCGCGCGCGCGCGCGCGCACATACACGCAAGAGTGAGAGAGATCTCCGCATCTCCGGGGTCCCTTTCTATTTTCAAAGTCGCGCGCGTGTTGCGACGCCGGCGCCGTCGAAGCGGCGCGACGCGTAACGCAGGAATTTCGGCTGAGGACGAGAGCTTTTTCGGAGAGACGTTTCAGACGTGCAGGATCGATGAGACGAGCTTCTTGCGGATTGCCAATTTTCCCAAAGGTCCCCGAGGAGAAGTTCCGCCTCGGATCTCGGATCGCGAGGAAAAATTTTTTCTAAATTTACAATAAAAAGCTGCAGAAATAAACGGACGGAAGAGAATGGTGTGAGTAGCCGCGCGAGGAATCGATCCGACTTTCGGAAAAGCCGCGCACTCTTCGCAGTCGACGAGATCCCTATACTCGTTTAAAGAAAATAAATTCAACTAATAAATTCAAAAAGCAACTCTCTCCTCTCGCTCCCTCTCAGCGCCAAAACAAATTGGTACCGTCTCTCAGGCACCTCTTCAGAGGTCGCGAAAAGGACGAAGGAAAAGAGCACGTATATCCCGACTACGACGACGACGTCGACAGAGAGAATCGATTCCCGGCAACGGGGCGCCGCCGCCTTTTCGTCCTCTATATACTGTAGTATAGTACTGTATATAGTACTGTATATAGTGTACTTGCTATATATCCATCTTTCTCTCTCTCTCTCTCTTTCTCCTTTGGAAAATTCATTTCGAAAGGCGCTTTTCCCGCCAGCAGCAGTAGCAGTAGCAGCAGCAGCAGCAGCAGTAGTAGTCTGCCAGAGAACAGACGTATAGAAGTCGCCAAGTATATAACAGCATATAGCGTGACAGCACAGTATGAGAAAGAGAGAAGGGGACGACTTGGCAACGTCGCGCTTGCGCGCAAGGCCTCGAAACGCGGCAACACTGGCGCCTGCGTCGTAGTCGGTTCCGTGCTGATACCCACGCTCTCCTCGCGCGGCTGTCTCTCTCTCTCTCTCTCTCTCCCGCTCGCTTGGTATAGAGCTCGTTTCTGAGAGCCGTACCGCAGATCCAGCAGCGAAAATGCCTCTGGAGACTTTCTACTGCTGTGCTGTGCTGCTGCTGCTGCTGCTGTTGCTGCTGCTGCCGAGCTGCTCGCGAGAATGGGGTTGTCTTCTTGCCAATTCCCTTCGTCGCCGGTAACTCCCCACCACTCCGATGTGCTGCTACTGCTGTTGGTTCTGCAGTGTACCTATATACAGCAATGTACAGCTTGATACATGAAGATTTTTTTAAACGCGTGAAAGAATTTTTTTTTCTTTCCAATGACGGTAGATCTTTAATGGTATTTCGAATATCGATCGAATGCTGCGTTCTATTAGTACTGAAATTTTCGGGAATTCTACCGAAACTCTCGGTTTATTTTCGCGTGAAAAAAAAATCAATCATCGCTCAGCATAGATTTGTTAAAAGGCTTTTTTCGAAACCTCCTCCTACGTATCTCGTTTTTACGTAACTCTCTTATCCTCGTTGAGTGTCGTACGCTGCGTTCCTTTTTTATATAATTCAGTCCGTTCTACTTTGGAATAAGCATCGACAACGGCGACAAAAGCTGTGCACGAACGCGTGTACGAAGACGTCGCGAAGAAAGGGCTCGCGCAGTCGCGCGCGTTTTTGGGGCGCGAAATTCAAAGAGCGGTTGCGCGCGCGTGACAAGTGGAAAATCTCCGCTTACATCGGACGCGCGTCGCACTCTACATCTCAATGTAGAATACGCTACGATATGCGTGCGCGGGCTTTGTCTAACGAGAGCACAGGACTCTCTACTCGTACACGACTAGTGCAAAATTG